>JAOXJM010000002.1:6686147-6703405 GCA_026413425.1 Tringa solitaria | reverse complement strand
CACCCGGCAGCTCAGCCATGAAGCCCACAGAAAGACAGGCATGTGGGAGCAGGTAGGATCTCCCCTCTCAGCAGCAGCACAGGATGTTTATAGAACATCCTACAGCTGAGAATCCATTGAATAATGACTGTCCCTTATACAGTTTTTTACGTTGCAGGGAAAAGGCTGTGTATGAAATAAGATTAATTCCAAGTATGGAATTCTTCAGTCTAAATACAGAGGTAAGCAATCACACAGTCCATTTAAAGAATGAAAGGTTGTACAGAGGATTACTCGCCACTAGAGGACAAGTTTTCTAGATACATAGCGATAAATCTAAGGGAATTCTTCCCCAACGTCTGTCAGCAATTAGTTTATGCCCCGACAATTTAAAACTGTTTTAAATTAGTATTGCCCTTCAGCTTGTGTGAGCTCTGCTATTGTGAAATGACCAAAAGAAACACGCAGTTTTCTTTCCCCGCCCCTCTGGGTTAGTTGGCATTAACTGTTTGTGCTCCTGCTCCCTTCCTCCCACCGACAGCCGCCTCTCCCTCCTCCACCAGCCCCGCCGGCAGCGGAGCCCCCGCGGGACGGCGGGGACCCGGCTCTCCCCTCCGCGGGTCGCCGCTTTCCCAGGGTTTGGTTGCCGCTTTCGGAGCGTTTGGTTGCCACCGACCGCCATCTGGTGGTCATGCTGGGCTCCGAGCCCGGCGAAAAGGCGGAGCTCTGCTTTCCTCTGCCGGTGCCTTGTTCTTGCCATCATCACAGGGACCGGCTGATTCCCCGGGCCGTTCCGAAAGGAGGGAGAGGGCGCAGCAGGAGAACGCCCTGCAGAAAGGAAGGGGTTTTGCAGCTCCAGCCTGGCAAGTGCCCGGCGGTGACAGCAGGAAAGAGTCCCACAGGCGCTGGGCCTGAGCCGTACTGTTCTGTGCTGCTCACAGCTAAAAACCTTCTGTGGTCCCTTCTTTCAAAGCGTCTCACCAAGAACCAATTTTAAACATGTGTCCAGACGCTGACTTCTATTCATAGGCTTTGCTTCACCACAGAAACCACTCTTGTCTTGGAACACAGAACTATGATCCCCGTTGAGTACAGCCAACGTACGCTTCGCAAGAAGAAACTGTGATCACCCAGTCTCTGGCTCTATCTCCACAGCAGGAGAAACCAAAGGAAGGTGGCTGGGAAGCAACATGGAGTCTCCCGCGAATAAAACCCGCAGACTGCACCACCACTTGTGATGACAGCTGAAACCAAAATATAGGTGTTGGTTTTATGTAAAGGGAAAAGAGGAGCTTGTGCCCTCTTACTCTAGGAGTGTTTCTGTTTTCAGGAGCTCTGGCCTTGAGCTCCTTCCTACCGTCCTGTCAGCAGCAGCTCTTCAGCCATCTGCAGTTCCCCTTGGCCTGCAGTCAGCAGTGGGGACCACCTCAGCTCGGCTGCCTTTCCCACAAAAGGTTGGACCAGGTGAACTTTCGAGGTCCCTTCTGACCTGGGCTGTTCTATGGTTCTGCAAAAGCAGGCTCGCCAGCAAAAGGATGGAGAAAAGCAAGTACAGCCACAACAGCTGATAAAATCCCTTATTGAATTGGACTAAAAATACAGTAGAAAACCAAATAAACCAAACTGTTCAAGAGTAACCAGGGTGGCTGCCACAGATCAGGCTGGACAGTATTTCCCAGGCCTTTCTGCCTCAGGATGTGGCCCGCAGAGTTCAACGGTATAAAATGCAGCTCGTTGCTCTCTACAGACTTGGAACTATGGCCATCTTTTCCTCCACCTCCTTTCTCCCCCATGTTTGCTTCACCAAAAGCAACTTAAACTTACCCAGGTTTTTTGTCTTGTAATCATTTGAAGTGTTCCCTCAGGCCCATTTGCTGCTGGAGTTAAGGTATTACTGAGATCAAACAATGTGAAATCCTTAGAGCTGTGAAAATACAGGATTTCCTGCCTCAGAGCTACTAAACCCTACTCTTTAATTCCGCTAAGGAAGCACAGAGCTACGATAAAACCACATGCCCAGGGACTGGAAAAAGGAACAGGCGTCTGTGTTGAGAGGACATTGTGTTGGTACAGTTGGAAAGTACCCTAAATGTTCAGCGTGAACCATAACAGTAAAAATCCTCCAGCCTGCCACTTCGCTTTAGGAAGGCCCCTGATTACAACGCGACTGTTTGCACGCAACACAGCAGGTAAAAACACGTCTTCCATTTGCTGTGAGGCAAGATTTTCCTACCTGCTATATATAGAGTGTAACTTCCTTTTCAAAACCCACGACAAGGCAAGGCGAGCGGCGCTGGGGTTGGTCCGTGTGCGCTGCTGACGCTGCACCTCACGCGCTCCTCGCTCACAGCCCCCCGGGTCGCCCTGACGAGGTGGAAAGAAGGGGGGGGGTTGGTAGAGGCCGGGTCAGAGGACCCCCCTGCAGCACCCCCCGGGGCACACCTACCCTGGGAACAGCCGGCACGGAAGCAGAAGCGTTGCTGCTGCCGACAAAGGGCAAGGCAGAAGGTGGAAAGCGGGAGCACCCCGGAGAGTCGGCACCGTGTGAGGCCGGAGCAGGGTTAGGAGGGGAAGGAGCAGCCCAGCCTTGGTCTGGGAGTCTCAGTGGGGAGAGGCAGCTTGGATGTGGGGGAGAGCACAAACATCCTGCAGGGGAGAGCTCGGAACGGGGTGACGGCGGCTGTGGAAGGAGGAAGGAAGGGAAATTCCCAGTGACAGGCCCGGGGCGGGGAAGGCTGTCAGCTGGGAGAGCAGGAGAGGGCTTGACAGGATGTCACGGGAGAGGGGACGAACAAAATTACCACCTACCAAAAAGGTCAGAGAGCATGAGAATGTGGTGCTGATCAGATGGGGGCTGGTTACACACACACAGATCTGAGCAACTTCCGTGAAGCTGGAAGAGTAAAATAAAGAGATTTCAAAACCAGATTGTTATAAGCCCCTACGCCTGACCTGTGTGATGGGGACCAGTTTCACCACCAGCAATTCCAGCAATCCAGTGACTTCTGTCTCAGCTAAACCATAGACCCGGCCATCTGCCCATGCTGGAACACTTCAGGCCACAGCAGCTCCTCTTTATTGTTTGCTAATTGCTTACTCTTCATTAAGTTACCTCTGCAGTTACGATAGGAAAACTGCTGTGGTCGCTTACTGTAGGTCAGCGCAGTGGATGGAGATGACGGTGAGGAGCTGGGAAGGGGTGAGGGAAGGAGTGGGTGCGGAGAGCAGGACCCACGGTTTCGATGGCTTTGAGATGTGAGCTTTCAAAGGACAGAACAGAGGGAGACTTTCGTGGAGAGCACAGAAGGTCGGGACAGAGCTTGATCTCAAGAGGAAGGTGGCAAAAGGTAAGGTGGGTACTTCATATCCTCCTTCTAGGAGTTGACAGTGTTCCTGCACTCAAACAGCTTCAGCTGACGTCATCCAATGCTTTCAGCTCTATTACAACAGCTGAGATTCTAGACCAGAAAACCTTCCAGAGTCTTTAGGAAAGGAAGATGGAAAAAACATGCCCAGTAACACCTCGCAGTGCGTGGAAATGGTCGAGAGGGAAAAGAACCTGAAAACAAACCAGCTCCCCACAGGCTCCTTCTTGGTCTCGGACACCAGGTATGAAACCTCCCGCCTGTGGGGCAGCGAGCGCAGCGCCAGCCCCACTGCCTGCTCCACTCCACCGCGACCCAGCCAGAAATCTTACAGACGCTGAGTAAACCGAATTTGGTACACTAAGTATCTTTGAAAAACAGAATTTTTGGCCTCTTTTAGTGGTATTTGAAGTAGCTGTTACCTTTAACAATTTCTTGTGGTCCGCTAACGCAGCACATGACTTGCAGAGTCTTTTTGAGTCGCCGGCAATAAACGCTTTACAGCGCTGCTCCCCGTCGCGCTTGGCTTGTGCCACCCTGTCCCTGCTCTCCCTTCGGGCTTCGTCCCGTCAGTCACTGGGGAGCAGCGTCCTTGTGGCGGGCGGTTCCCGAGGCCGTCCCACCCGCAGCCCTTCCCAAAGCCACTGGCAAAACGCACCGGGTTGTTTTCATGCATCCCAAACCCATCAGAGACACCATTAACCACAACGTTGTAAAACCCGGTGTAACTACCGCATCAGCCCACCACAGGTAAACTCTTCCAAACAAACCCAGTGGACAGTTACACTCTGTAGCTACTACAGAGAAATCCTATTTATGTTAAAACTAATTTACAATTTATCTTTGCCAACGGAAACAGCGAAGATGTCCTTACCCCAGCGACTGCAGCACGGCAGGCAACACCAGCTTCAGGCCATCAGTTCGGCCTCTCTGAAATGAGGCTTTTTGTCTTAAAATCCTGTCAATCTCTCAGGCTTTCCCTTGGGAGGGTTCTTGCTGCTTTGCTGTCTGCTTCACCCACGGGTTTTAGCAGATTAACAACTCTGTCGGGCACTCAAGGATTCATCGGCGAAGGTGGCAGGAAAAAGGTCACAAAGGAAGAACGTTAACATTCACTGCTGGAAATACAAATTGGCCTCTGCTCAGTGACTCCATTTGCCACCTGAGAGGCAAGAACTTCTTCAACCCCAGAGGCATGGACAGGGTTATGTCCGCATCCCCTGTCGTGTCCCCCCGGCCCCGTCCGTGCGGTGGGGTGACGGGGACAGTCCTCTGTGGGGCCAAGGGAGGGTGCCCGAGTTCAGAGGGAGCAGCGGCGGGGGGTGCACCCAAAGGCAGAGCGGGAATCCCGAGGCTTTGGCAACGTGAGGCTTTCCCATCGTAACCCAGGGGAAACCAAGCCCTGCCCTGCCCTGCCCTTCCCTTCCCTGCGGCCGGAGCGAGGGGGCAGAGCAGCCCAGGGCCCAGCCAGCCCCTCTCTCAGCAGAAAAAAGCCAAGGGGGGGGGATGTGGCCATCTGCAGCCCCAGTGCAAATTCCACACAGCGTCGGCCCCACGGATTTCTTTGCAACTTCAAGTAAATTCCAAGTTTTCAAACCAACTAAATAAAGAACTTAACTTTTGGAACGAGAAATCGCTTTTGTGTTTCATTATTTCTTGAGATAATTTATATGGGGTTTTTGTGGGGTTTTTCATGTGTGTGTGTGTGTGTGAGGGGCTTGGGGTTTTTTTGGTGACCCAAACCCTGTCAGATTTTGTCAGGCCGGGAGCAGTGACCAGGGCAATTACTACCCCCTTTTGGACACACTGGGAGCCATCTCACAGCTGCACCCAGCATTTGATATTAAACCTAAACATTCGAATAGTTTTATTAATTTAAATCCATGTACACTTTAACTTTTCAAACCACCTCCAGGAGCTGGAATTCTGCTCAACTGTCTAACAATTATCATTATTAAATAAAAACAGAAACATTTTTTGTTAACATCCATTATTTTGCTGTAATACTTGAACTGTGAAGAGCCAGGACGCTATAAAACCCAGAAATTCCTTTCCCCCTTTGCCCGAAGTAAGTGTCGGGCAATTAAAGACAGAACATAAGCGACGTGTGAGCTGTTTTATCCCTCAGGAGTGACTCTTTCTGGCGCAGCTGCCCCAGCCCTTCCCCGCAGCCTGGCCTGTCAGCGGAGAGAGGGCAGAGAGGGGGGGGCAGAGCTGGGGGGGCAGAGGGGCCTTTGCCAGGACCTCGCAGGAACCGGCGACTCCAGCGTCACCCACAGAAGCGGCCACAAACACACAACAAACCAACACCACGAGACAACATTTGATAAAGTCATTTTAATGGAAAATGTAAAACCCCTTTCAACTTCAATGTACAAAGCATGTGTAACACTTGCACTTTTAACAAATTAAAGCAAGCCAATGTTTTAAAAAAATACATCATTGAATGTATATATGTATATATTTACATAGCATATTAAGTTTAATATTTAGCTTTAAAAGTTCACATAAATTTTACCAAAATGAGACAATTTTTAAATAAATTACACCTTTTGAAAACGTTTAATTGTACACTGAATAGCTTCAATAAAATACTGAAGTGTCTGTATTTAATATCTACTTTATATACTTTATATTTTACAAAGTTTACAATTATTTGGCAGTAATTTTCAGATTATGACATGACTGCTGTGCGGACTCAGCAAGATCCCAAATGCAGGCAATAGCTGGTGTTTGTGTCCTACTCTCACAGTAACTGTCTCAATGTAGTGAAAAATATCTGAATTATTTTAGCAAACTGTACAAGTCACATTTACATTTGATCAACAATATAGCATAGAATTTTGTGGTTTTTTTTTCCAAAAATAAATACATCATCTTAAATCTTTGACATTTCACAAACTTCATGTACATTATAATACAGGACAGCAGAACGCTGCTTCGTCGTTTGCGAGTCTAACACGTAATCACAGTGGCTGTGATATGAAGCTCTACCGTTGCAGTGTCATTAACAAGTAAATACGATGACTATGTTTTCTTGGCACTGATGGTTTGTGAAGCTCAAATTAGTGTGCATACTGGTCATATATTAGAAAAAATAACCTCCGTTTGATGTTGACACAAAAAAAGCAGAGCGCGCTTAGTTTTCATCCATATCTTCCATTTCACCTTCATGAATCTTCAAAGCTCTCACCATTTCTTTAACCGCATGATACAAGATATTTTTAACCTGCAAGAACATCAGACACATTTCGGTGAGGATCCCTGCGAAGTGCCTGCGTTCAGGACCGAGCCCAAAGCCAAGAGGATGGAAAAAGCAAGGCAGGCTGCCTCAAGCCAGCGCAAAAGCAAACACCTTTTTACACATTTGAAAACGTAACGTGAAATAAATAAAACCAGCAACTGGAGGGAAGGAGGGAGAGTCCTTCACACCCCTGGCACTGGTGCTGCTGCTCATTGTTATTCTGTGTGAACAGCAGCGAAGAAGCAGCTCCACGCACCGCTCCGCATGTCAATGAGCCCGAGCACGCCCCGATTCCCAACAGCTTCCAGAGCAGAATTCATTTCCTACCTGCAGCTTATCATCATAATTGATTTCTTCCTTTGACAGCCTCAGCTCCTGCGTTAGGTGAAAGGACTGTACAAGATGTTCTGGAGACACAAAGTCTTCAGTTACTTGAACGCAGCTGTGAAAATTTTGCACCTAGCCAAAATAAGAAGAGACCGATAATTAGTATTTTGGGGTTGTTATTTGGCAGAGACACCTGAGTGGGCCTTGAGATCTCTTAAGCCACAGGGCTATCAGACTAAAGGGCGTCTTTATATGTTTTATGGAGGGAGCAATTAAGTGTGTGCGACTTCTCTAAGTTAGCTTCTGGCAAAAGGTACACTTTAAGCAATGTCCATCTACTGGTGCTCTGGCAGTTCTTCCTGTAGCCGGCTCTGACATTAATTCAACACTCTCTGAACTGTTGTCCTACCCTTCACCAGCCGCACGGAACCCACTGCTGAGTGTGTGTGTGCTGCTGCTGCACGCCCACAGCCACAGCCCCACGCAGGCCCCCAGGGCACCCATGGGCTCCACGGTGGCCTCGCCCTGCTCAATGGAAAGTAACTCCCGGTGGAAATATTTAAAAGAAAAAAAAAAACAACCAAACATGAATAAAGGGGCAAAGTTCAGAAGTGGAGGGGAAAAAAATCCAACACTTTCTTTTTTCTCTGAACACTTCTTCCTGATACGAGGAACAGACACCATCTCCTGCCACCCAGGTCACACCCAGAAGACAGGGGAAAGGGAAAAACGCTTCCTGGTTGTGACCTGACCACCAGCTCCTCTTCTCTCTCTTCAGAAACACACAGCATGAGGTTTTCACCCCAAAACCCTTAGAAATTACACTGTTTGTTCAGCACATCAAAAACCTCCGTTTCCCCAAATTCTAACTGCTCATGAAGTTGTGCAATATCAGTCTGCAAACTAACCAAAGCCTGGGGGGGTTGGAGAGGGAGCACCTTTGCCATCCCATCGAGCAGTCCCACCCTGCTCGGCACTGATGAAGATCTGCATATTTTAAGCTGGAGCCTATCTAAACCTGGAGTTTTTTTAACGCATGCTCTAAAATTTCCATTTTGTGATACCTGACATTCAGAAAACCTTTGGGGCCTACACAGTTTAAGGACACAGCACTTCATTTAAAAATTATTTTCTTCTTCAGAAAGAAGAGTCTGATTTTATAAGGGTTGTTTGCCCCTTCACAGCTGAAATCCCAGCAGGTGACCCCCAGCTCAGCATCGGTGCTGTACGCACGCAGCCCTTCCCAGCCGGCGCTCACTCAGGAGAGAGCAGTGCCGGTCCCTCCTGCAGATTAATGGGAAGACAAACCATTCCAGAGATGAAGAGGGTTTGTTGATGCCACACGATTTGCAAACGGCAGAAAGCCAGGAGCAAGAAAACAGCTGGTGAAGTGTCACCACAAGGCTCCCACCAGCGCTCGGGGAATTTCCTCGAGCTCGGGCCGAAGGGTCTCCTCGCTGCGCAGCCGGGCTGCCAGCCCCAGCCCTCTCCCTTCCCTCTCGGCTTCTCACCCCTTCCAAGTCTCTACCTGCCCTTGTTTTCCTTTCCACTGCGTGCAAATCCCACACCACTCTCACTTTCTCCTCGCTAAGACAAGATTTTACCGTTTCTCTCTCCCTCTATGGCAGAACGGGCAATATTTGTTGCCCTCAGATCTTTCATTCTGCTGTACCTTAAACCTCCTTCCCTCCCAGGGCCTGTCTCACCGTCGCCCAAGTCTCTGGGGGCAGACAGATTCCCCCGTCCGGCCTGGCGCTTCACACGGGAACGCCCCGCTGACAGCCCCTCGGCAGTTCTATTTATAATATTTATAATACAAGCTGATACAATGACACACACAACTAAGTATGTTTAGCAATGATTCCCCTGGGGCTGGCGGGGTGAGGACGACAGCACTCCCACGGCTGTGCCAGTCCCAGCCCAACCCAGAGAACAGCTTCGCCCTCGGCCCACGCAGAGCCGAGGTTTTCCAGCAGGGCCCGCGAGACGCTCGGAAAAGCCTCCGACCTGGGCCGGGAGAGGGAAAGGGGAGTGAGCAGGGAGGAAAGGGCCATCCCCTCCTGTCTGTCCCCCTCCTGTCCTTCCGCCAGGATCTGCCATTTCCTGCAGGGCTCGGCTCCGGGGCCAGCGTTCAGCCCCACAGCTCCCAGACCTTTATCCTACATCCTTATCGTAACATCGTCAGGATGTCACATCACCTCCAGTGTGTTATTTTACAATATATAATCCTGCTGTTAAATCAAGATAATACCACTATAAAAACCAACATTGTAATAACCTGTTCTACTACAAACAAGTTTTGCGTGTAGCCTGAACGACACATCTCAACCACCAACTCAAGTATTTCTAACTTCTAATTTATCACTCAAATATTTTACAGATTTGCGTAAGAGTTACCAAATTAAAACCTGGGAGGGCATCCCTGGAGGACTGTGATACAGGATGACCCAGAGCTGAGTGGCAGAAAGCACAAATCATTTAAAGGAACAGTAACAACCTACTTTTTTAGGTGGGGGAAGTTTCCAAGGAGAGCTGAGGGCTCACTGCTACAAGCGCCGGACAAAGCAGGGGTCACTTCTGAGCTCCCCTACTTGTACAGCCAGAACAGAGGAGATAAATCCTACAGCGCGTCCCTCAGGGTACATTCTGGGAACCATCTGCAGAGGAGACCAGTCCAACGCTGTATCTACTTCTGGTTTCCCCCCGCCCGAGAGAGCAATTCCCTCCACCAGCGGTACCGACAAGGCTACCCTGACCATCACAGCTCACAGGAGAGACTCTCCCTCCCACCCCACTGCTGCAACAGTTTGACTTTGCCTGCTGAAATGATCCCAAGGGGGACGGGACTGCTGTCTGCAAGGACACAGGGAGGGGGGGAAAGCTGGGAAGCAAGAGGAATGTTTTACGCTACCATAAAATATTAACATCAAGTTACTTTAAAAGCTAGACATGAATCCACAGAAGCTGGAAAAAACCACATGTATAGAAGAAATACGCACAACCTCCTCCATGTTAGAGCAGTAAAATCCTAGACCAGTGTGACAAGAATCCTAACTGGCTGCAGGATGGAAGTGTCCCAGCTGCACTACGCAGTGACCACAGGCAGCCGGGCTCCCTAACGCCGTCCCTCAGCCTGACTTCCTCTGCTCCACAACGTTACCCATGAGCAAATAAAAACAAAAATGTAAACTTTACAACCAAATTTAGTATCAACTGTCATCCACTTTTAATTAATTAAGATTCATGATGTGCATGTAAATTGAAACACTTAATATGCAAACTTAACCTGGTATGCATTCTTGTTCAGACTTATTTTTAAGTGTTTAAATGTGCTTTGTAATATGAAGTGTTGGTGCTGATCCCTAAGGTCAGTATTTATGCATCTCTATATAGAGTACTATACGTGTAGATGAAAGAACACGATGCTTTCATTTCCTCCTACGTGGCAGATTCACAGGAACTTCTTACTGAAGATGAAAAGGTTCTCAGCTTCACCCACTAAGGTTTAAAAACACCATGTTATTAACTCCTTGGTGCCAGAAGCTAGAACATTACCACTTCAAAAGCAATCTGGAGTTTAAAGCCAAGGAGATAAAGATAAGAGTGGTCTTATTTGTGGTCCTTAAACCTCTGGAACTTCAGGGAAGCCTAGAACAGACCCACTGTTTCGTGTTTTATATTCTTCATGGCTTTATATAGTGCCACATATTACATGAAACCAATTTCCCAGTACATTTGTGATTTTCTATGGCTTCCCTTTTCACTCTTGAATCTGGGATATCTCCCTTGTTTCGAGAGATTGGAGTAAGGTTACTGAGGATGCAATACAAATCTTATCAGCTCTGGGAGTCCTAACTGCTTTAGCCTGTAACAGGAGCTGAGAATATCATCAGATGTTCCTTCCCCTTTCTGAAAGAACATCAAGTCGTGGAGACATGTTACAGGGAAAGGCAACCTTCAACAACCCAACATTTGATTACCCAGGCTTGGTGGTGGTTGTTTTGGTTTTTTTCTTTCTTTTGCCAGAAAATAACATGCCATCCTGTGAAACCCACCTAAAGACACTGCAGAGTGAGAAAGGAGCTAGTCTGGGGAAAGTACCTGTTGCTTTCGATGCCCCACCAACTGAAACAGCCAGCAGCCAGATGAGGGACATAACACTTGTCATCACTACAACCCAGACATTTTTTTCAGAGAGAAACCCCCGTTGCCCTGGTCATGGTGGCACAGTAAGCCATTGCTTCCTCTCTGCCTAGAAGGGGTGGTGGTTGGAAGCTGATCTGCAGATCAGAAACCAAATAGCATCTTCTTCAGAGAGGCCTGGCCTCACTTGAACCTGGGAGGAGATCAGTGATAAATCTTTAAGAGCAAGACAATTTACAACCCCTACTGCGGGGTGGGGATGTTCCTCATTCCTTGACAGTCAGCTACTTAATTAGTGGTGCTTGACAGTTGGCAAGACAGCAAGAAACCAGGCTCCATTTCCTGTTTTAACAGGAAAAGGCTCATGAAGTGAATATATAAATAAATCTAGATTTGCCCCAAAATCGTGTCTGAACAATTGTGCTTTCTTCCCCCTTTCACCAAAGAGAAGCAGTTTGCAGACTGTGAGAAAACACCCCACCAAACAAAACAAAGTAACAAACCCTCTGTGGTAGGAGTGAGAGGACTGAGGCTTGCCACACAAATTCCTACTGTTTCTCCAGAACTGCCCCACTGACAGTACTTTTCCTTATATAACTAGGAGCTAGAGCAGCTCAGCTGCAAAAAAGGTGGTGTCACTCTTTCTGCCCCTGCTGAAGGGATAATGATGACTCCTGAAGGGTGATCGATGTACCTTCTATGTAAAAAGGAACTTTATGTGGAATGGGAATACAAACTCCAAATCCTGTTACAGAAACACCTTGTTACACCCAAGCTGTCTCTACAATTCCCCTATGGCTGAAAACAACAAGTGATATCCAGCTATTTACCTGCCTGGGTTCCTCCCACTGCCTCTCTGGGGGTACGTTAACTTTGCGTTTAGAAGAAAAATAATAACCTGACTTTGCCATAACTCACACCAGTTAATTTAGAAATTTGCTAATGAAATGAAAAGTGGAAGAAGTGGTTCTTAATAGTCTGCTCTTTTTTCATTTTCAAGGATAAAAAAGGAACAGCATTATTTCAACCATTCAAATTGCTGTATGTTAGTACTGGCTAGTTATCTGTACAAGCTTATCACATACATTCCGGTACACCAATAACCACTGGTAAGAAAATCAAATCTAATTTGAGTACAGATGTACTTTTGTTTTTGAAAAAAAGAAGTTATTTTATGATATTTATGTTATTTAATCCTTCAGGTCTTTAAACAAATGTACATTACCTGATGAAGGGCTCCTGCTGGTAGAATAATAGCATCACCAAGAAACTGAATAACTGTGCAGGTTTTTACTCCGTATTCGTCAAGAAGTCTTTGGCGAAGTTTTTTGTTCACGTACCAACTCTGATCACGTATTGGATCATGCTCCGGTAAAACTTCTAAGCCTTGCTCTTTTGCTATCTGTAAGTACAGAAAAGACCCCAAGTCACTTTCAAAAGAAGCTGAACCTTTTGCTGATAAGTTGTAAGAATATCTAACTTACAAAGCATCGGTACTGTGTTCCCAATATCCAAACGTGAATTTTAGTTAGGGATTCAAAAGGACCTCAAATGAACTGGGAAGTCCCACTGAACTGAAGACATCTGCAGAACCCCATTCCAAAATATCAAGCTTTGAGGAACTCAGCACAATAACCTATTAATAAGCAACACACTTTCTGACTGACTTCTTTCAACAAGAAAATAAAACCTGACCTCAAGCTGCTGCCAATTCCTCAAGCTTACACCCTTCAGTTTGACACAGATACACAACACCGCAACCTCAGCTCAGGAAAAAAGCAGGAGCTAAGGGCCATGTGGTCCTGGGCAACCTGCTCTAAGTGAGGCTGCTTGAGCATGGAGCTGGACAAAAGGAGGTCCCCTTCCAACCTCAACCACTCTGTGGTAACAAGTTATTTTCCTACCATCCCATCAGGGAACTCAGAAAAAATGATGGACACAAAAAATCCCCCAAACTTCTTGACAGCAGCAGACTTAACTGCAACAAGCATCGAGTTAACCACAAGAGAACAAATACTACCCTTATCAATTGCTAATTAAGGAATCACAGTAACTAAAGAAATAGTGACTAAAAAGAAAAAAACACATATCCAAGCCATCTGTCATGATTCAGGAGACAATTATCTCATTAAATACATAGATTTTTATTCATATAATATACTTAAATTATGCGATGCAGAGCTTGAAACTGTCCTTGTGTATTATCACCTTTCTTCTGTATTAATGAGGCACTGAGACTTTAATTTCTTATCAGGAAAGAGGTCCCAAGGTCTAGTCAGCAATTAATCTCCAGTTCAGTATTTTAAAAATAACACCTCACCAAAAATACAAGGCAGTACACAATTAATTTTGGATACTATGGCAAGCTATGGCAGAAAATTACATACTTTATTACACAGCATCTTAAGTGCTTCTGTTTTAAACCTGCTGCTCAAAAGAGTTTCACACATCTCTTAATTGCTTTGAAAGAAGAAACGCAAATTAATACTCATTGTCTGTCCATTCCCTTGCATTCATCATTTCTCTTTTCCACACTGAAGAGCCACCATCTCCTTTATGAACATCTACTTTTTGAATGAATAGAAAAGCCACGCTGTATAATTCATAATCTCCTGGAATCAGCTGTATTTTGTTTACTAGTGCTCGTTTTTCTCCACAGTTCAGCTTGCCAAAGAGCAAGCATTTGAGTCACCAGAGGATAGCTGCCCTGGGACTGAAACACTGCCTTATGGTCCAAGAGAACCTTTACTGCTAGATTTCTTAGGCTCTTCCTGCTCACAGCAGAGACCTTGGCCTCCAGCCTGTTTACAGGTCCCTTTGGTTTAGCTGGTTAAAACTCATTTGATTCCCCTCCCCCCCCCCCAGTAGAACAGAATGAAGGCTTCTTTTCCTCAAGCAACCACCTCAGTGGTATTTTAGTATTTCTATGTCATCTCTCAAGACTGCCTTCTAGAACATGAAAACATGCTAAAGACAGGGCACAGAAAACTGCTTCCCAGATGGTATCTCTAAATTTAACACCATTGATGACTATCAATGGCCCAGTGGTGGACATTCATCCTATGTGATAAGTAACAACCTGAAAGGTTCTGATGTGGCTCTAACTTGTTCATCACGTGCTGCCGAAGGAAGATCTGCCCCATAGCTAAGGCTGAAGAAGTTTGCTGCCCTTAATACATTATCCCCCACTGCTTTCATCTTTGCCAAGAGCCAAGCCATGCTCTGATGTGACACAGAGTCCTTACGAAGATTGGTGGCATGGGACAATTCACAAAAACTTCTGCATCTGATAATACAAGAATGGATTAGTGACAGAAAAATATTATCCTACAAATGCCAATACTAAAAAAATTAAATTATCCTTTGTTTTGTAGAAGGACAAGAACAGATCTCCAAGCCCTCCTGAGCCTTCAGAGTCTGCGGGCTACCTGTAACTCTTAAGAGGGGAGTACGTACTATGTTACGTATTTTATTTGTTGACTGATGTAGCAGGTCAATTTTAATTTATTTTATGTGCTAGAAAGTAAAGAATTTTACTTCTCCCATCTTCCCTAAGCATATGGGCGGGATTTGTGGTTTTTGCCAGCACCCTTTGATTTACCAGTTATTTTATAAATATAATCTAAGTATGTATTATAAATCTAACCTTTTGCAGAAACTCCCTTATCTTGTCAGCATCTTTGCCAGCATAAATGTGCCATAAAGCACCAGGTAATTCACTTGAATCTTTCAACCGCTTCCTTAAAAGGTCATCCAAATCTTCCTCTTCAAACTTCTTCAAAACTCCTAAGATTCAACAAAAACGTTTTTTAAAAGTGAGACAGGGGAAAAAATGAAACTAAACACCTTCTTTTTGAATTTTTTGTTGAGACTGAGCAGATAGAATCTTGCTGAATATGACAGAAGCCCCCAGGTGAGTCTCTTTTTCAGTGTTTGTAATTAGTCACTAGAACGCAAATGCCATCAATACCTTTAAAAACAATGTTTAATTTTTAAAAATTTTTACATCTCTTAAATTTGATAGAATACATTCTCCTACCTGAAATAAACAAGCAGAGCCACCACCAGAAAATTAAGAGATGAAAAAGGAGTTTTCCTGCAGTCAGTAAAAGCAGTGTTTTGCATGCTGTTCTGCAGCAGCTCGTCAAGAAGCTAGAGCTTTCCTAATAACACTGAAGTTTTCCTGCTATTAACTCAGCGCATACACAAGTGAAAACAAGGCAAATAAAGAACAGCAAACCTTACTGCAGCTGTATTAGTCACACCCAGAATCTACATTTGTTGATTATGGAATGAGAGGACAAAAGAAAAAGAGGAAAAGAAACAAACCTATTTCAATGATTTACAGACTGTTTCACATAAGCAATAAACCTCATACAGAGGACTAACATACACCAATTTAAGCTCTCCGATGTTGAAAAATTACATTACAGTCCAAATTCAATAGAGCAAACACAGTGCATCCAGAGAGAGCAGAATAAACAGAAGGTTTAGCAAATACATCATCCTGACATAATTGTTAGAACTACCACGGCTCCCAGAGAAAATCCTTCATCCTGCACTCTCGTTAGCTCTGCCAGCCCCAGCGCAGGAATGGTACATCAATTACAGGTAATGGCAAAAGAAGTGAAAAGAGTTTGAAATATCATTTCATAATTCATGAAATGTGGTGCATTTTATGCAGAATTAACGTGTGTGCAAATTCTTGAGACAAAAAATCTCACAGGTTTAAGCAAGTACTTATGGACATCTTTCTGTCACTTCAAAAGAACAGTGTCGATTTTACAAGTGGAGGACCATCCCTTCAGCCCATCTACACCTCTTGCAAGCAGCTTCCCTTTACCTGATTTGGAAAGTACTCCATTTCCTTTTGCTATGCCAACGTAAACAAGGATGTTCACAACATCAGAAACTTCAATATGGAGATTTGTGGTTCCTATATCATGGTCTTTAGTCGCAGCCACACCTATGTTACAAGGGAAAATTAAGATTTGTTGTATCGCATCTTCACCTTCAGAAATTGCAAATTCACCTTCAGCACAACAGCTCACTGGGAAGAAACTTCTAAAAGTACACCAAGCATTGCAGAAAGACATTCTATGTACAGACAGGCTTTAATGTGAAAATACTGAAATACACAAATGTTACTTGTTAACAAAGACCTTGAGATATCTTTTAGCCCAGGTAACTGTCCCTACATAGCAGTTGTGTCAGAACAAAACACATTTCAGCAGAATAGTCAAAGATATTTCCTGACGACTACGTTCCTTCCCAGCCTTTCAGCTTTTTGAGGGAAGGTTACAAGCACAATGAATACACAAGGTTATCAAATAAAACGTGTCACTTTTATGCCTGAATGTCAGCAGAGTTCTTAACCAAAAGAAATCCCCACAGAGGAAAGTTAATTTTAGTTTCAAGAAGTGAAACCATACATGCTTAACTGAAAAGGATATTTCAGAACACTAAAACTTGCAGCAGTATTACATGAAAGTGTCATTAATGATTCAGTTCTTCAGACCCATGCCTCGATCACTGTTCATTAATATATTTATTTCAAAGGACATCTGGAGAACAGGACACAAATTACAACTCATTTCCTGTCCCATTACAACAATTTGTAAAACAGAAGTAACTAACCATTTATATGCTTCAAGTTATAATAGCACAAGGAGAGAAAGAAATGCAGAAGCAAATAAACTCTCTTATGCCTGAAGTGGAGGCACTGTCAATACGCAAGTCAGTAAAGTATTTCTTGTACCTTCAGTGAACAATTATCCTCCACGCAAGCTCAGCTTTCTAGCAAGCATTATAAGGTGTAATATTCTACACTTTGAAGAGGTAACTGCTACATTTCTGGGGCATACTCACCATAGGCACTGCACAGTCTGGGTCCCAAATCCGGACGGACAAAAAATCCCGGCAGATGAGAAGCCAAGTTTAGCTTTCCTTCTGGACTACAGTATTCAGGCAAGGGTAAACTTTTTAATAAGTCCTCATATCTGGAGGAGAAAAGAAGGAAGAATGTAACTGAATTTGCATCATTACACAGAGAAAAAAAAACAACATGGAGATTGACTTAAGAATATCTAATATTGAACTCAAATACCTTGCTGGCATCATAGCCTTGAAATCTTCACCAGAAGGCCAGTCTTTCAGTTTTAGTAGAGCTGTTTCCCCGTTTTTTATTTTCTGCCGTTCTG
>JAOXJM010000002.1:6639315-6686137 GCA_026413425.1 Tringa solitaria | reverse complement strand
AGAAAATACTAAAAACTAATACACTGTAGGTGGTTTACATTATTCAACTAAAACATTTAACGGAACTCTCAACTGGTCTATACGGATTTCATCCATGGAACAGGAGATAATTAACTTCAAGACTCAAGAAGGGTACAAACCAAACTCAACTAGTTAAGGAACAGCGACATTTGTTTGGTTTCCTAGTCAGACCTAACTATTACATATCTTTTAATTGTGCAAAGGAACAAAAGGTAAGTTTCCATCACATTCTCTGGAAACAGATTACCTAGAGCTTTCTTTTTAAATCAAAGCGTCTTCAAAGCCTCAAGATCCATAAAGAATATTTTTAACTGCTGTTCCAAGCATTGACAGTGTTCAGAATCAATGGAATAATACATTTAAAGCAACGTACTTGAAACATCTTCAAAACCATCCCAGAACTCCTTGACATTGGTGTTTGAAATAATACTGTCTTTGCAATTCAAGATATCAGCTTGCTGGTTTCCAAAGTCTAGACTAATTGACTCAGCTTTCCACAGGCTGAAGTTCATTTTCTTATGCATACCGGACACTAGAACAGGCTGTAAAAAAATAAAGTATAATAAAAAAAAATAAATCAATACTTATCCTTTTGGAAGTAAACACCTCGTTAAATTAAACTGGAGTACAAATGCATCTGAAACACATGTTGAAGGCAGTGGCCCTATGGAGCTTTTAACATTTCCTCCAACAGCAGCCATACCCAAGTTGTCATACACACAGCTTTTTGAAATTTGGGTCTCCTCAACAGTATTTATTATTAGCAGTTAACTGAAGTTTAAACCCCACAAGGCTCATACGTGCGCTACACCTGACAAGCTTTTGCCCGCTGCTAACAATACATTATCAAACATGGAATTAGGAAATTTGTCCTTTAACACAACTCCCCCAGAGCTCACACTGAGGCCACTTCACAGACAAACAGCTCACCACCTACCCTTCCTTGTCTCCAGCACTCCTTGAAGAGCTTCCCGTTGTTGTTGTTTTTATGGTCTCTGAGCCACAAAACGTGCTTATCACAGATCCATGAATACTGAATATCACTGTACAGTTTACTGCAGTCATCCTGAACACATTTTTTGTCATCCTTTGGCTCATCTTTTATTTCAGATTTTACATTTATCTTTGGTGCTCTATTTGGTGGAATTTTGTTTTCTACTACTGAAGCAATTATATCATCAAGAATATTTGGCATAGTCCTTCCACTCTTGCCACTCTATTAGAAAACAAATAAATGTTATGCTTCAACAATGCAAAAGCAAGTATAGGTAATATAATACCTTTTGCAGGAGATTGACAACATTTCGTTACCAACTGGAAGCGTGAAGTTACCTACTTCCTTTTTAGAAAACTGCACTTAC
This sequence comes from Tringa solitaria, assembly GCA_026413425.1. NCBI lineage: Eukaryota > Metazoa > Chordata > Aves > Charadriiformes > Scolopacidae > Tringa > Tringa solitaria. The sequence continues at coordinate 6,684,755 of JAOXJM010000002.1, read as the reverse complement.
ATGGAAAAAGTTAGAAATATACAGTTATTACAAAACTCAATATATTGGAATCTTCCTTTACTTTGTCAAGTTAAGGCTTTATCTAACTTCATAAGCATTTTCTTCATAATATGTATCAATTATCACCATATATATACACAAATAAATAAGTAATATATTAATGCAAATGTGTAGGTACATATAAAGTTCTAATTATAAATAAGTATTTAAAACACTACAGCTTATCAGACTGCTCTAACTACAACGTATCAAAACAAACGATAGAGATTTTCAAATCCTGATATAAAAAAATGTGCATCTTGTAAACACTTACTGCTGTTCCTGTAGAGTAAACTGGAGCAAAAGCAATACCAGCATCTGTAGAACCTAGACGCAGTTTGCCTGCTGTTGTAGTTAATAGATCTCGTAAGGTTGAGCCCTGTTCATTGTTCTGGGAGGCAGGAGGGGAGCTTTTACAGTTCTGGGACTCCAAATTATCCTGGTCTTTATCTTCCTTTGAGTGTTTTCCAGAAGGACATTCCTTGTTTTCTGCAACAAAAAATAGTAATTGTTTATTCTGTTGTATCACGATGCAGACATAGGAACAGCACCAGTATCCTGTGTTTAATAGTGGTGGTAATATACTGTAGCACTAACACTTTATTCACCTGGAAACACACCAGAGGATAAACTAGATCCCTCAAACGCAGTCAAACAGTGAGACCATGCAAAGGCCTTCCTCAGCATCTCAGACGTGCAGCTGAGTGAGCACCTGTCACAAATGAGAGACACTGTAGCTGGAAATACTGCCACTTTACACATGCATTCCGCTAGTGGCTCTTCTGGTAACAGATTCTGATGCCACCAGAAGACATTGCAGTTTCAAGATTAAAATTGAAGGGGAAGAGAACATCATGTTTTCTTTTTGCTGACCAGAAAACTGCGTGAATTTTTCCTAATCAATTCAATTATGTATCACTGGTGCTCCCCGAAAGTCATGAACACCATATGACAATTTCAAACGTACCTTTCTTTTCTTCTCTGGCTTTCTGCTCTGCAAGGTCAGCTAACCAGTGCAGCGGTGACTGGGATTCAGGAGGTGTTAACTTGCTGTCTGTGCTTACATCACTTCTAGGACTTGTATTACCATTTGTCTCAGACTTTTGAGGAGTATTCTGCTGTTGAGACTCAGGCATGCACAGAGAAATCTTATTACTGTGGTTGAGGACATTCTGCAAAACCTGTAAAGAACAAATTTATTTCTCAGCATTTAACTTTGCCTTAATGTATTTTGAAGACAAGGCTAGCATTTAACCATCATATCTACAAATTAAAATGCAACTGGTAGTATTCAAATATAAAAATCTACAAGAATCAGAACATCTGAACAAGCTGCGATGCGTACACAGATTTTAGACTCACCTGAGACACACCATTCATTGCAGGGAGCTTGCCAGCTTGCGTGCTCTGCTTGCTGGTACACTGACAATGGGATTTAATTTCAAATTTTTCTCTAATACTGTGCATAGCATCTAGAAGGTCTGTCAAAACTAGAAGACAATTAAGAAGAAAACCATCAGCAGCTCTCAATTATTTCATGACCCTCTTAACAATACATACACTGTGATGCTAAAACACTATTTTCAAACCTTTTTAAAATTTAAACTATTAAAACTGCTAAACTTAACACTCAAAAATCCTATAATAAGTCTGTCCAGTTTTCCTCAAAGCTTGTTCAGAAAGAGACAAGGTGTTTAATTAAATAATTGCACACTACTCTACCGAATAATCTAACCTTCACTCTGCACTCTCATTGCATGGCACACATCAAGCAAGCCAGTCATTCATTATTTACTTCTCATTGTTCAACGGGTGCATCATTGCCTCATTTAATAAAACCGTCAAACTACCGACTGAAGTGAGCCATGTCTTGACAAAAAAATTAGTACGTGATCACGTAATTTAAGGCTGTTTGGTAATGGGTACGCACAGAAGAACAAAACTGAGGTTATATAGGCAGTCTTCACTGTACTGTTTCCAGATGAGTGGTTCACTTCACAATTTAAAATTAAAACCAGTTTCAGTCTGGAACCTGTTCTGGGGAATGTCACAATTTGAATTTATTATGGAATCTAACCAACCTTTGTTTCTACCTGAACTAACATGCAACAACCCATAAAATAATGACTGAGTCTGTATTTCCAGCTTAAAATAACTTGGGAATCTACTTAACATGTTTAAGGGCACATTTGAGTTTTTTCTTCTCTGCTCTGCATCAACGCTGCCAGAGATCACAAGTTGCACTAACAAAAACCACAACTAACCACACTCATTCGTAAAGCTTACAACTTCGTTGTAAGAAAAAAAATCTGAATTTAGCTGGGTTTAGGATTATTGCTTAGTTTTTAATGTATCGCGAGCTCCTTCACTGCATTTTGCTTTAAGATGCTCAATCAGATGTCTGACCAAAACCACATACGAATCTTTTCTTTTTTGGGTGGGTGGGTGGGCCAGAAAACAGTGAAAAACAAATCCCCAAAAATTGGTTGCCACGTTATGCTCCTCAGCAGTACTATTCTAGGATTTTCTTTTAACAGCTAAGGTCAGATTTATTAAGTACATTCTGGCTATTTTATTCTGCTCTGAAAAGATACAAAGAAAAGTTACAATAAGCAGTGAATTTCTTCACTGCCTGTCCCCAAAACCCCTTCAGGTATCTGTCAGCATACTCCTCTTTCTCTCCTTATCATCTGTGCCCCTTGCTGTTAACTGCCCAGAATCACTTGCCTTCCTGCAACGATTTGACACAATTCACAGGTTTTTAAATGGAAAATGAGAAGTTTCAAGAAACAACTCTGGCCTCTCTTCACAAAAAGACCTGAGAAAAAACACATCCTGCTTGTTTGCAGGTGCTCTTACCAGAGCCTGGAATAATCTGTGTTGGCATCAGGTGTTTGTGATCATGAGGCTGGCCCTTCACACACTTCATCCAGGCATATAACTCTTTATCTGCAAAATAACATTGCCAATTGTTTTACTTTACTCACAGTGGCGCACAGAGCTAACTAACATTCTTCAGATTTTAGTTAGAAACAGTTTTCTACACATACTGTCGATCTTCTGTCCTGGTATCCTGTGTGACAGATTTGCATACAACAGCTTCTTTTCACAATAAAGAAAGGAATAAAGACTTTCAACAATTCTGATATCTGAAATAGCCACATCTGTAACACAGGCCCCTGCCAACAACCTCAAAGCTTAAAAATATATTCTCTTTACTACATTTAGCTAGTTGTCAATTTAGCATAAGATGAAATCCTTCACAGTTGCTATGAGGCAGTGAGACTCTCCTGATGAATTGTAATATGGGAGGAGAGACACAATTAGGCTGCGATTGTATGGTTAATTTAATTTGACACGATCCATGCTCCAATTGAAAGTGGCTGTCTTCAAGCAGAGAGCCAAACAAGCCAAAAAGATGAACTTTTAACCAAGTCAATTATCTGATTTGGCCTACCATGCAGCTGCACCGATGTTACAGATGGCACAAAGAAGAGGGAAGTTGCATCATGGATTTATGTCAGATTAAAGCAACCATGAAAGCAGTCTGTATGTACTGGTTGAAAATCGCTGTGGCAGCAGAGAGGGCCTAACTGGTAGGAGAGAGATGCTTTCTATAAAGTTTCAGGAAGACTGTCTCTGCCAGAAAAATATGCAGCATAAAGACAAGACAGAGGAAGACTAAGAGCAAAAAATATCTGGCCAAGCAACTGGTCACTGATCTGCTATGTGATTTTGGGGTAGAAATAAGAATGCAGTTTGTTTCTCTCTCAAGCGCCAGTCTCATATCCTGTCTACTGAACTGCTAGTCTTAAGAGATGCTTCAAATCTTTTTGCTAGTTTGCTCAGCTCTAGCAATGCAAACTAAGGAGTACACTGGAGGAAGCATTTAGCACATTTAAAGCATTATTTTCTTACCCTATAATAGGTACACAACATACCAAATATTCCTTTCAGATAAATATTAAATTTGTTAGGTATTTTGCAGTTTTTGTAACTCCTAAACCATGGAAATATATAACTGAACACAAAATACATCAAACCAAGACCTCCCAAAATAGCATATATCTACTTAAAATATTTTATCATTGAAATGCATTAACAGAGTGTTCCACTTGATGGTGCCATGAACTGTCTGAAGGTAACAAAGGATGCACATTCATTCATTCATGTAGTAATGAGAGAAGTCATTAATAAACATCTGAATATGGAATATTTATACCTCTAACATTCCTGCTGAAGCAGGGGGAAATCAGTGTATTTTCTGTTACATTTAGCAACTGTAAAAACAACTACTAGTTCCAGGAAAAATGGTGTAATATAAAGTGCTATTATATAGAGATGGGTGGGTGGTTCTGAACTTTGTAAGAGAGTGCCAAAGGAGAGATACAGTTCACACAAATCCTATAGCATCATTAGAAATAAAGCAGCAGAGAGGAAAGCTGTTATACTTCTGCTTTTGCATATTACGTTGTGATGAACAGTAAGGAGAAAGTCTTCCCTGTTAGAAGACTGAAAAGAAGCCTGCTTCTGTACACTGCTTTTTTTAAGCTTTGAAGACATTTTACTAAAACTTTCCTGGCTGGTTAACACACACACACTATAAAAAGCCTCTGACTGCATGTTCCCACTAGGGTAAATAATGTTCGGCGTACATCCCAAGCCACGTCAGATGGATGCACACACATGCGCACACATAGACTTAAGCCAGTTAAAAGCTGCTGAAGCAGCCTCCGGCATTAAAGCATTAACAACTGTTGGAGCATTGGAAAACACCGACACCAGTTCCCTAGAAACTTTGGGCTTTGATAGAAGTCTCTGGGAACATCCTGTAAGTGCAGCATAGAAGGCCTCTCCCTGCAAGCCAAGGATCAAGTGGATGAGTCCCTCCATTTAACAAAGATTTGCCATCTAACAGTTAAACTTTATTTTACTAACATTTCGCATCTGTGACATTATGCTGTTATGACAAACATGGAAACACTTTTCAAAGCAGCATTTTTACTGAATCTGTTCCTGGCGCAGTGTTTGACCGCAGGACTGTGCCAGGGCACAATGCCTGCCACCCAGGGGAAAGCAGTCCTTTCCAACAAGCAGCCTGAGCACCAATGTCACAGGCGAGGGCTGAAGGACCAGATCAATCTTCCAAGCCATTCCCCGTTTCAATTGCAACCAGGCTGGGTCACTCAGAAATCACAGGTTTGCAAGTCAGTCCTGTTATACTTCACGACAGACTAAACCAGACGTTGCCATTAAAGCACAGGAATTAGATTAAACCGAGTACGTGTGTAGGCTGCTGCATTGCGAAACACTCATTTTAAACAGAGAAAAGCACTTTATGTAATATCTCTTTCTTTTTTATAATAAAAAACATAGGCTGTTAAGTCAATATGACAAACCATGTACTTCTGAAGGGAGGACTCCAGAAAGGACTCTCAAGTTCAAAGCAAGTCTTAACAGCAATAAGTTACCATAAAGCAGGGAGGTGTAACGGAGTGCCAGGCTCACAGCTGAAGATTTAACCTTGAGGGGCAAGGCACAAGCAATCCAAGACAATCCACGCAAAAAGACTGAAAAGTGGGCAAAGATCTAAAAAAGTCCTCACAGCAATTGCTTTCTGAATGACTGAGTCTACATCTACCAACAAAAAAGGAAGCAAAAAAAGATCAAAGAGAAACCAAAACACACCAAGCAGTAATTTAACAGTTTAGAGAAAGGCAGTTACACTATTGGATGAGCAGCTCTACAACAAATGAGAATAAACAGCCTATACAATACTCTAGTTCATAAAGAACTGACCTCTAGAACTTTTTCTTTCCTTTGCCTTGTAACAATCTAGGCAGACCACAAATCCACATTTTTGGCAGACCCAATGAATGTTAAATAATGTGGCTTCACATGCATCACACATCTCACGGACTCCTCTCACTGCTCTCTTCCATGCAATTTTGGCTGAAATACAAAATAAGCAGAATAAAAGGACTGAAATTTAAATGCAAAGCACAACATGAAAAGTCTCTATAGATGAAGCATTTGTAATTTTCCCCTCAGACCCAACTGGGTGCAGGGAGAGGAAAGTGATCCTTCATAAACAGACCATCAACATCTACCCCCTTAGTTGCATTACAGGGCATCCCCATCAAAGCTATTATCAATATACTACAAAGAAATTAAAGCATCCAAAAAACACAGACTGAAGTAATACAGAGAGAATACTCCTGCTCAATATGAGTTGGCTGCAAGTACGAAGAACTTCTTTAATATATATTTTTAACCCCATGCAGTGAAGAGGGCTTGGGTTTTCACCTGACTGCCTATGGGACGTGTTTAATCTCAAGGGCAGCCAAGTTGGTGAGTTGGACGGTTAAAGTCAGCAGGAGGGGAGGGAGGTGCCTGTCCTGGAGACCTGGCTAGTATTTCTGCTTCCTGCCTCACCTCCTCCTCCTATTGCCTGAAATTAGTGGAGCCACCAGCCTGTGCCCATCTGCCACGGGCCAGAAGGACAGACTAACTGTGGCTTTGGTGGGGAGGAGGCAACGGTGTTAGCACATGCTCCACGGGGCCCATGCTGTCGCATTAGTCTCCTTTGTTTTGGGAAGGAGACACGTCAGAAACACGTCTGTTGGCAGGAGTCGCTACCTGGCTCACTGCGGGCCTTGGCTTGGAGCTGGCCACTCTGGCTGGAGAGCTGGAGGCCAAGCTGGGAACTGAGGCTGCTCCAATCCCAACAGCAGCCTGGCCCTGGCCCTGGCTCAGCACAGCCGCCAGCCCAGGGAGGGGGATCAGGCTGGCCCACTGAGCAAGGTCCTTGCCCCTTCCCAATATACTCTCTTACAAAATAGCCTAGGAAGATCCAACACGACAGTCCAGTAAAGCGAGCTACTCGAAAGGAATAACTGGGTCATGATGGACACAAACACTCAAGTGTAACTGCAGAGCACTTGAAAGCATTTGAGACTTCCTTACCGTCTTTTTTCACCCAGGACATGGCTGTTTTCTCAGATGTTACCAACTGACAAAATTTATCACCTATGATATCTAGAATGTATTTAGAAGTTTCTAGGTCCAGTTCATCATCTTCATAGTTTTCATGTGTCCATAAACTTAGTGCTTCATCATCATATTGATCAGGAGAGGAGAAACCATCTATCCTAACCACTCCGTTCTTACTAAAAGATAACCTAAAAATGAAAAAAAAAAAAAAAAAAGAAAACAGGTAGTTTAACTGCATGTATCATATTTTTAATTCAAAAATGGTTTAAAAATGAATGTTAAGGAAGCTTTAAAACTAACTTTTTGGGCACTTATTGCATTCAGTTTACTCATCATTCTGTCTCATTTATTACTGCTTTAAAATTGCAGACAGGAAAATTTATTTCTTTTTTGGCCAAATTTTGGTTCCACTTATTCATCACCTTTAATTTTTGGAGCGTCTGTGACAACACTCACTCAGTCTAACTCATATTTTATAGAGCTTTCTATCCTACTGCTCTCATACTCAGAAAACAGGAGTTCAAACACCATATTCAAGTCCTTCTAGGCAGAACAAATCACTAATACAAGATAACATTTTTGTGTCCGCTAATTTCTGACCTTTAAAACAACTACAGGCTTTCCTGTTATCCTACCCAATATCATTCCACTAACCCTGGCTATATTTAGCCTATTTTTAAGCAGTAACAATTAATTATGCCATCTTGCATAATACAGGTTAATTCATTATACATATGCAATTATTATAGTAGTTAAAGAATTTTTACAGCAATGCCAGTAAAATAGTCCTGAATTTTGAGCACTAAGTATCAAAAATTATATTTAGATATACATTTAATGAACAGGAAGAAATGATGACTTTTCAGTTACAATGACTTCCAGCAGTAGCGCAAACTTCATTTACAATTCAAGGCCTAGTATCTAAACACAATGAAAATAATTAAACTGCTGGAAAATTTACCACAATATGGTAAAAACATTCAAATTTTTAAGTTCTATGACTGTTTTAAAATGTTGGCAAAACTTTATCACTGATGTTCTCTCCTTTACACGGCAGGAAAAAACCCCAAGATTCCAACGCTGTCACATGAGGAAGCAAATATTCATACACAGAAGGTATTCCAAGTCCAACCTTGAAATGATTCCTGTAGGACTACCAAGTATTGTAACAAAAGCTTCACTCTAAAAAATTAAATCCAATCTAGGGAACAATTTCCTGTCCAAAATGAGTTGGGTATGTACTGACAACACAGCCCACGCACAAATTAAAGTTGTTTTGTTCTGTCTCGATAGCTGTGCTGCCTGCACCACATACGCTACGCTGCCTCCTGGGAATTTTTCTTCCCGACTTGTGAGTTTTCCTTGACTGGCCATTAATAGCAAAAGAAGGAGGCGACAACTCCTCTGTCCTCAGAGAATTCCCAGAAAACGTTGAGCAGCATTCCCACCGTGTACTGGCATAAGAACAATTACAAGTAAGTACAACGCTGTGGTTGTACAACTTGTCCAGAATAACTGAAGCTTGCCTTTTGAAAATCCCACTTCAAATGTCAGACACCTGTGTAATGGTGATGTGCTGTATTTTCTGCTTGCCTAAGGTACACTGGGCAGCTGTTCTGATGTCTGTGCTATAAAGCTTTTAACAGCAATGAAGTCAATCCACAAAAGAAGTAAGAAATACAAATGTAAATACTGTTAAATTAGATGGTGTCTTTTATCAGGCAGACTGACTGAGCCAGAAAAGTCAGACAAGCTTTCAAGCATGCAAGGCCTTTGTCAGTATTATTTTAAAAAGTTAAAACGTCACATTATCAGGAAAATAGCTGTACTTACCGCCGAAAGTAGTAAAATCTACAAAATACTGGTGAGTGAGTTGGTTCTTCTCCTTTCTTACTTCTTACTAACCTACATTCTCTGCATTTTTGCAAATTTGGTCCTATTTCAGAGCAAGAATCATCCTGCAAAAAGGACTCTCCTGTTTGCTTCAGCTTCTTTACTTTGCGCCAGTCTTTTAACACTGAGCGAGGTATACCAGCTGCAAAAGTAAGGGAGTTTCAGATGAGGTACTGGCCAGTCAACCAGTCAGCATTCAACATTTCTGAAAGTGCATTTGTTATGTGCAGAACATGTTTCATTATTACTTCTATTGGTCCGTCTGTCAGCACAGAAGTTTAAAAAGCAAAGCTACCAATTACACTTCTACAGGCAGGAGCATAGTTAACAACCTGCTGAGCTACTAAGAATACCTAGGACACTGTATTTTCTCTTATATTAGGTGAATTGTTCACCAAATATTCCACAAAAACCGTATCCAGAATCTCATTCTTACAAAACAAGCAAAGAAATACAGTATCGCAAGAAAGAAAGGTTTGAATTTTGTTCCAAGTGAAGATGCATGCAAAAAAAGGCAACAATTTAATGAACAGAGCAGAGCTTAAAAAAAAAATAATTCCTACTTCTTCAAAATTTATTTTTGCTGAGGGTAACAGATGTGATTACAGAAGACCAGCTCTATTCACTCGTAACGCATCTGAACTTAATGTAAAATATCCAGCATAAGGAAGAACAGAATATTTACTCTCTGTCAAGTTTGTTGGCTTTGCAAGTACAAGTCTATTTTGGATAGGAACGTCAGCAGACCTGACACTGAGTAACACAAGGAGCAAATCTATTGGGTAAAACGTGCAATTTTCACATTTTGAAACTGAACCCTGTTGTTATTTAACCAGTCTTTCATTTTAATGACTTTTAAAAGCGGCACCAGTTTTATCTGCAGATAGATAGAAGTGTCTGTCATTTCATCTATCACTACTCTTGAAAGTTCATGTCCTGTAAACAGGGATCTGCTGCAGGATGACAGGTACCTTTGGACTTGGTACCTGGGTTCAGATGTGCATTTTGCCAGAGTTGAGTTGTGCAAACTTTGCAAGTGACAGACTGCCTTAGTTCATGGCCTACAAAATCCACTCCCAACTCACCCAAGAAGCACAATGGTAATTGGATTAAAATGTGAGAGCAGAAAAGGCCAAAGTACAGGTTTGCTAATCCAAAACAGTGTTTTCTGCCTTGGAACCAGAGATCCTGGGTGGCATCTGGGAGCTGCTGGACTTCAAGCTCCGGGGGCAGGGACTTAGAAGACCCCCAGTGCTTGAAGGACTGTAAAATGCCTTGCTTTGCAGGAGAAAGCCTTGTCGCCTGGAGCTCTGAGTGCTCTGGGTAGTACACAGGCTCCCGGCGCTTCCCAAAACAGCATCCGGACAAAGCAGTCTTCAACCCTGCCAGTATCCAGATACTACCCACGTTGTGTAACTGCCACTGAGCCCCAGGCCCTGAAGCACAGTTATCTTCAGCCACCTATGGGGAGCCCAGGCAATCATCCCACGGGAACCTCTTCTTTCCTGAGAGCTTCTCAAGGTTGACTATGTTTTTGTATAAATCTTTGTGGAAAGTCCTTTTTGTAAGAAAATCTCAGACCAGCACACTTTTAGACATTATAGCAAAGCTGCCCCAAGATAAACTGACACTCATCTAATTAATGGGTCAAGTAGGAGAAACAGACAGAAAGACCTCAGGCCCATTAAGGTGCTGAGATGGCAAGCACAAGAAGGTGCTACCACAGGACAGACCCCATCTGTTCATGTGCAGGACACAGGCTGCGCGACTCACAACAGAACGTAATACCAACTCCTACCCATCTCCCAGCCTAAGTTCCACGGAACAGTTCCATACTATATTATCATATACCACTTTTATACTGCGGTACTGCTAGCCAAAACAAGTTTTCCCTTAACTTTGGGGTAAGCAGTCCCTCTGCAACAAACCCACAAAAGAAATATTTTGCAACAATACAGAAGGTCATAAAGACCTAACATGTTACATGTACATATTTACAGTTTACTTTAAGTGAAACCAAGAAGACTTTATAGGCATGTTCTCCTTGAACTTCCCTTTAGCTAGTGGAAAAAAAAAAAAAAGTAGTACTACTACTATCACTGGACCTAAGCCAGAAGACCTCAGACAGACTGCCACGCTTCCTGCACCCAGTGCAACTTAGGGATCAAGTACTCTCAGATACCAGAAGAGTAACTTTATAACACTAGGCAGTGCAAAGCCAGAAAATGTAATTACAGGGAGCAGTACTCTTTTTCTTACAACCTGTACTTGAAAATTCTTGCGAAAAGTGATCTAATGGTAGACATTCTCATGCTCAACCAGAACAAAGACAAAAGAATAGTTCTTGGAGAAGAATAAACTGGGATTAAAAATACGGTAAATTAATAAGATCCCTCATGTTGGCAGACCAGTTTCTCTTTTCAGATAAATCTAGCTACAATCTGCTACATGGTACAGTATTACATTTAAATTGAAATATGTATTTCCCTAAATTTCTTTATTCCTTAAACAAGAGGGATGTTAACACCATGTAATACACATGCTAGTTAGGAGTGTGAAATGACTCCCCCTCAAACCTTTCATTAAATTAACCAAATCTTAACAGAGTGGCATCAGGCTCTCAAGGAACTGCCTCAGGCTTCCTGATCAAAGGATGAAATAAAGTCCAACAATAGAGAATCCCTCCCTCCAGTGGTGCTCTAAAAATAAACAGATTAGGTCTTTTTTTAAAAAAAAGAAAAATATATCAATAGAAGTGGCACAACTATGTGCACCAGTCTGCTGAATTCTGCTGGACAGCATAAACCAGTTTGTTTACTGCTTATTTTTAGGCCAAGAACCAGTTTGTTAACACATATATACCAAATGCTGAATTTCTTAAACCAGGATATTTCAAATGGCCTCAAGAGATAAATCTGGGCCTACTCATTTACACAAGCATACTTTTTAGCTCCTTTCCCAGCTGTCGTGCATGATAAACCCTCCCAGATTAACACTGTGAGACTTCACATTAGTCTGTCTCTTCCAAATCAGATTAATATACTCACTGCTGTTACTGCCGCTCTGTAACTTCAGCTTGCTTTTTTCTTTGGCACTCCTGCTAAGAACACCATTCGGTTTCACTTCTTCCTCCGTATCACCCTTTTTTTTCTGCAAATCATTTTGTTTCTTTTTGTAAGTTGGCTTGGGCTGCCGTTTAGTCCTTTGCTCTGACTTGCTCTCGCTTTCATCAGAGTCTCCGCTTTCAGAGCCAGACTCATAAGTTCGTTTTGCTTTTCTCCTAGGGTGCTTATCTTCCTTCGCAAACTTATCTGCCAAGATTTTACTGTCTATGTTATTTTGCAAATCATTTGATGTAGAAGCTATTAAATTGACAGTACATGGCTTAATAATTTCTGAGACACTGTTCCCTGAATTCTCTTTTTTATTAGTGTTTTTATCTTCCTCCGAATGTCTTGTTAGCCAAGCCTTTTTCAGTTTAGTGTGGTAGTTTGGCTGACTCGTCTGGGAAGTTTGCCCACTGCCTACAGAGTTCGCTTTGTTTATTGTATTACAGACGATAGTGCTGTCTAGGGAGAGAGAGGTTGAAAATGTCTGATTTTTCACAGAGTTGGACTCAGTCTCACTGGTGTTACTACTTTTAAACTGAGCTGCAGCCAAGGCCGCCTTGTGCTTTTTCAAATGGACAAAGTCGGTAGAGGTGGAGAATCCCGAGCCGGGCTGAGCACCACCACCTGTCTTGCCAGCGGTGGGTGTAACCGGAGCTGGAGTGCTGACCTTGCATTCCTGGGCCTGTGCCACCGCCTGACTTGCGGCTCTCGAGGCCGTGCTCTCCAGCGGCGCGCAGGCCAAGACCGTGTTCGATAAGGAGTAAGTCACTTCTGAACCACCCTGGCTCGACACGCTGGTAGTTGTTGCTGCTGATGCGGTGACATCCGTTTTGGTACTGCAGATCATAGTTGTGGTAGGGGTGACAGCACGCGGAGTGCTGCTTTGCGAGACAGCTGGAAATTTCTTTTCATACTGTGTGCGAGCACTGTCTGAGTTCATATTTGGCAGAATGATTCTTCCAGTCTCCCTGGCTTCCGCTGTTTTCAGGCAATCTGCTTGATTTGTCACAGCTGAAGATCTCTCACTAACTCGATCTTTGGAAGCAGACTGCATTACTGGTACGCTATCGTATTTCGTGCTAGAAGGAGGACGCACAATAACAGATGCTGTAGCGGATTGTGACTTTCCACTCATTCTTTCAACATGCCAATCCGCTTTTTCGTTATTTGGGGCACTACTGGACTTCCATACTTCTGATAAATTCTGTTCAGAAGTGCCCTTGTAAACAGTCTGAGCTTCCTTAGGCTCAGGTACTAAAGTTGGTGGTTTCTGCAACTCCTGTATTTTGCTACCACCAGCATTAACAGGTTGAACGGGAGTTAGAGTTGGAGGTGAAAGGCTGCTATAGCTGCTTTCCTTCTTCTCCAGGTTCTGGTGCACAGGGGGGTGAAACACGGGGGCTCTATGCAAGGCAGGCATACTCCGGAGTGTATTTGAAGACGAGACTGTCAGCTGAGTAGGGCTCCTGCTGTCGCTTCTAAAAGAATTTACAGAGTGAGACTGCACTGACTGCGAAAGCTGCTCAGGTATCTTGCTTGCAGAGCCTTCACTCTCTGGTTGGTGCTTAATTAAAGGCGGAGGTTTTGAAAGAGAAGAAATGTAAGAGGGGAGAGACTGGGGACTAGCTGCTGTTGAAGCACAATTAGTCTGCTTATCAACATATGCGCTGGAAGTTTCCTTTGATGGGTAGGATCTTGGCGGTTCATTTACTACACTGTTAGACAAGGTGGTGAAGTAGTTACTTTGTGGCAAACTCTGTGGAACTGAATGCTTCATTTTGTACAGTTCTGACACAGAGCGTTCAGCATCTTTGTCATATTTTACTGAATGGCTTTTGGGACTTGAAGATAAGGACGCAACCCTGGAATAGTTCTCTCTCTCTCCCTCCAGTGCCTTTATTTTAGCTGTAAAAGGAGCAACTTCAATACTTTCTTGGAGTATCCGTCGGTGTTCTTCTTTGTATTTGCTCAGTCGCTCCCCAGTCTCCTGTGGTGGCCTTGGCAGCTGGTTCAACATCGGATCTGCAAAATGTCTGTGCATATGGCTCTCCTTCGCTGTCTGTGTTCTGCTCTGCTCTAGCTCCGTCTTTACTGGTGCAGTTGTAACAGAACGTAAAGGTTCAATAAATGCTTTCCTCTCCAGTTCTCTGTTTGAAAAGGGTTAAGCAGACACAGGTTAGTCTGAATGTAGCGCAACGTGTAGAACGGAAGACCTTTCTTCCTATGTTCCGAACAAAGTTATCTATTAACACAAAATAAACTTTTCTTTATATTAGGTACAATTTCCAAAAGTCTTCAGATGACTCAGAAACTCAAGTACCATTCCAAGTCAGCAGGGCAGAGTCTGTTTTGCAGCACACTGACAAGCTTTTCTCTATCACAGGCACCCACATACACAGTCTAAAAGGAAGTGCACCCTCAGCAAGTTTGCCGATGACACCAAGCTGTGTGGTGCGGTCGACACGCTGAAAGGGAAGGGATGCCATCCAGAGGGACCTGGACAGGCTTGAGAGGTGGGCCTGCATGAACCTCATGAAGTTCAACAATGCCAAGTACAAGGTCCTGCAAGTGGGTCAGGGCAATCCCAAGCATGGGTACAGGTTGGACGGAGAACGGATTGAGAGCAGCCCTGAAGAGAAGGATTCGGGGGTGTCAGTTGATGAGAAGCGCAACATCAGCCGGCACTGTGCACTTGCAGCCCAGAAAGCCAACCACAACCTGGGCTGCATCAAAAGAAGCATGGCCAGCAGGTCTAGTGGAAGGTGTCCCTGTCCATGGCAAGGGGTTGGACTAGATGACCTCTAAAGGTCCCTTCCAACCCAAACTCTTCTATTCTATGAAGCTAAAAGACAACATCAGCTGCTGAAAGGTACCTTCTCACACACAGTTAAACAGCAAACTTACTCTTTGTGATGCTCTATGATACTTTTGGACAATGGTGGGCTGGAATGCGTTGTCAGTTTGAGAGGCCGAAGGGGATCTGCACTGGACGGTCGCACAGGAATGTGACTCAGTAAACCCAGACTGTCAGCTGAGGTCACAGGTGTGGGCTGGTGTAACCACGGGCTGGGAGTATTCTGTTAACACCAACCAAAACAAAAAAATAGAATCACTCTTCAAAATAATCATGGGACCACAGGAGTTACTGTATCAAGTCTTACCAATGATCAGAGTGAAGTAAAGCATTTCAGCATCAAATCATACACAGGAAATAAAATCTATCATTTTAAGTCGCATTTTGATCAACCAGAACATCCGACTGTACTTCCCCTGGAACTGCAGCATATAAAATAGTTTACACATTTCAGATGCATTCCTAGAACTGTTTAATTTTCAAGTATTTATCATGAATAGTTAGTTCTGGAATAGCACCTCAAGCTCATCAAAATCAGCAAACCAACGATAGTCTGACAGCACTTAACTTCAGTTACTAGTAAACAGACCATTAGCTCTTCAATGAATTGCAAGTATTTCTTTCAAAAGACAAAGGAGGTTTAGTATTTCTGGAAAACAATTTCATCTCCAGCTGTATAACAAATCTCAATATAAAGGGGTAGTAGTATCTCTTTCCTGGATAGTTTCTCTACTCTCCCCAACCAAATGATTAAGTATGATAATCCTAACTGATCTGCTTTATTTTGCCAGGCATTTTTATTTGGCATGATTTCATCATCAGCACATTATTAAAACCATAAAGGTATATGCCTGCCATACTTTGCAGCATGGCAAACACACAGTATGCTCAATTTTGTGCTGTGTAACTAAATACTCAACAGGTGGGCAATACCAATCTCCTCATTAACACACACCATGATAGTCTTAATGTATGAAACTGTTTTTTAATTCACTACTTGCTTAAGTTTCTATTTTCATGTCTTCTCTGAAACTTGTGTGACATCTCTGCAGAAAAGCCAAAGAGCAGCTCTCCCTCTCACTCCCCTTTCCCTCTCTCCTCTGAGACTGCTTGAAAGAACCAGACGCAGAGGAGCGGAAAGGCAGGGTGTCCTGTTGAAGTGGTGCTCAAGTGCTAGGGACAAGCCAACAAGGTTCTAGGACAAAAGTGAGCACAGCTCTCGTGCACCCCAAAGCCCCTCGGTGCTGTGCTCCACCCCTAACTCCTGGCACTCTCCAGAACTTCTTCCCCTCCTTTGCTCCTCACCAGACCATCCTCCTTTCCTCCCCAGTCTTGGCAACTACCCATTGAGAACTGCTGCAGCAGAAGGGGAGCCAAAAGCTCTCATCACGCACACACGCAGCACAGAATACATCTGCAGGTGCTACAACTTTGAAGTTCTGATTTCTATACTTTTGAATATTTAAAGCAACCGCTTGGGTTTGTGCTAACAGTTTTAGCACATACGTTTCCTAGGCCAAGAGTTCCCACGCTGTGGTGAGTTCCCACGAATAGCCTGTAAGCTGTATTAAAGTATTATGCAAAAAAGACCCGTCACCTTCTCCCTAGAGGAGCTGGAGAACATCTGCCTGACACCAAGCATTGCCCAAACAGCTTTGTGACTCCACCTGCAACTATCTACGGCCCAGCCCAAAGAAGGAAGCTGCCACAGCCACCTGCAGATGGCAGGAAAAGGTGGGCTTGGGGGCACGCTTCCTTCAGCACACAGTCACGGCGCAGCCCTGAGCCGAGGGTGGCTGCTGCTCTTACAACCGATCCCTTTCTGCAACCGTGGCATCCATGCAAACCGACTTTGGAAACGCCCATTCTGGGTTTCTAAGACGTATTTAAAAAAGGCCTGCAGTGTAAGAGCCAGAAGACAAGTCACCACAAGGCAATTGCCACATATCAACATAATTAAAAAGCTACGTGCCTCGGTATGCAGGGCTGCATACTTCAGGCAGCCAAAGTGAAAACAGAGTCTATCATAAGTTCTTTAAAATGGACTTCAGTATGGGGTGGAGCAGGCAGAAACATGAAAAGTTAAATCCCCACCTATAGTTTTCTCTTAGGCTTTTCTTCTCTGCTGCGTTTGACTTTATCACGTTTCAGATCAAGCTGACTTCATATTACAAGGCCAACTCAAACTGACTGTTTGGGAAAGACTTAGCCACAATGGTTTGGCTTTTCTCAAGAATGAGGCTGGGGAAGAATAGCTTTCCCCATGATGAAAAAGAAAAAAAGTCTTTATAACCATTCAGGAACTCCAAGCTTTGACGCAAAGGCTTACAATTTGGCAGAAGGACCACTGTCAGCGACATGCCTTTTGTGGTCCCTGTGAAAATCTGCCCAAATTAGGCCAAGTTGTAAGCCTCTAAAAATCAGAATGCACATGCTCAGTGAAGGTCTGATTGAAGCTGGCAGTAAAGCTCTCCAAAGTTTCTGTCTGCGCTACACATGCTTCATCTTAGTCTGTTCCTCTAAGGTGCCTGCAATGAGCGTGCCATATTCCAAGCCTGCAGGAGCTTAGAAAACTTTTCCTGTAAATTGCCCCGTCTGCCTGCCAAACGCCGCCGCCGCACTGGGCGCACTAGGCTGAAAAACACAAATCATTTCTTCTGAGACTTCGGTGGTTATACTCAGCATACAGAGGAATCACCCTGCCTTGAATACAGAGGAGTAGAAAGCAGATGGGAAGGCAGGGATGTGTGTCAACAGGAACAGAAGGGGAGAAAAAGATATGCCAAGACAGGCTACACAGATAGGTGTAAAGACAAGAGAAATGGGTGTACAGTGCAAGAAAGATTTAGAAATGCTGGAGTATTTCTCTTCAGAACTTCCCACTGGATTTAGTACTCTTTCCATCTCAGCCTTTCTCCATTACCTAGCAAGCATACACAAAATTTCACTGTGAAGACAACCATACCTCTCCTTGTATTTAACTTACACAGCAGTTTTACATAGTTTGAGGTAGCAAATATTTACCCTATGGACTTGAGGCCCCAAACCAGCTGGCTGACCTTGCTTGGTGATAAACTAAACCCAAACATTTCGTCTTTCTTTAAAATACTTAATAATCACTATCTGGAAAAACTCCCTACTCACATGCGCTGTGAGACAGCGGTTACTACTGGGTTTCCAATTCCTAGTTCTCTGCCCACTCAAAAAACCCACCAGCATCGCACACTTGGTGCAACACAAACTATCGAATCTGTACCTAGAAAACCACTCTTGGGAGACACCAGCCCCAGCTAAATACATCATTAAGAAACGAGCTCAACTTACCCTTCTCAAGGAAGCCTCCGCGTTAACAGGAGTTTCTGGGTGGACCCATTTGGAGGAGGGCAGACCGAGTCCTGAGTAAGCATGTGTTCCATTTGGATACTGCCAAATAATTGGATAAAGCCCTAGCTGATTATAGGAAGCAGAAGGATGAGCTTGTCCAAGAAGATGTGGAGACTGGTGTTGTAACATCTGTTGCTGCTGCTGGTGTGCTAATGCCAAATGGCTTAAGCTGCTAGCATGAGCAGTCTCTAGTCGCGGGTGGGCACCCAGCAAGGAGGCAGCAGGCACTCCGGGTAACACTGCAGGAAGTAGATGAGGGTGATGAACAGAATGGTGGGATGCGGTACTAAGGGGGTGAGTGTTAATAGCGGACAAGGGAGCCTGAGCTGAAGACCCAGCTAGCAGATGGGATGAACCAGTTAATGCAGGATGATGAGCGTTTGGATTTAAACAGGTTCGGTGGGATGAGGAATGCAGAGGATAATTATGCTGATGCAAATAAGGTGAAATGTGATTAGTTCCTGTTTCTTGTCCAATCAGAGTGGGGTCCCTGTACACCGTGAAATGTTCATTCTTGTCAATGATAAGAGGACTTTTAGTAGCTTCTAGAGCACTAACTCTAGCTGGAACTGGATGAAAACTAGACCTAGGCAAATCATGATCAGTTTTATTGGCTGACCTTGTTAATCCGGTAGCATGGCTGTTTTGGGAACTAACCTTAGACTTCACAGTATCAGAAGATTGGGTGAATTTAGGTTTAACATCAGGTGACTTTGTTTTAGGATGATCAACTGAAGCACTAGGTTTTGACTTCACAGAATCGGGGGCTGGACTTTGTTTATGCAGTTTACTCTCTTCTCCTAGAGAAGCTACATTTAACGAAGACATAAAGGAGCCATACTGCACTTTTTCTTTTTCAGGATTTAAGTGTTCGTTTACTGATAATGTTTTTACAACTCCAGGTTGTATCAAATCCGTTTTGTTAACAACACCACTAACCCAACTTTGATCAGCTTCCTGTTTTCTTGTTTCAAGGAAATTTGCATTTGCAAACTGCTGTTTTAAATCGCTGCTGTGAGATTCCACTTTCTGAACCGCCTGCAAACCAAAGGTACTTGCAGCACTATCCTGGCTCTCCTTTTCAGAGTTGTTTTCATTAGAAATGTCAACAACACATTTTGGAGTAGGAGGTCCGGGTACAAACTTCTCATTTTTTAATTCTGCAGTATGATGTTTTTCTGCATTGCACTCTTGAACATGTGAATCCTTGGCATTCTGCTCATAAGGTGTTGGCTGCTCTGTTACATGGAGTGAAGATTTTTCCTGCTGATCTAAGACGGCTGACTTAAGTCTTTCTGTCTCTTCGTGTTTTTTATCCTCCTGTATTTCATCCCATGGAGACCGCCTATCTGTTAGTGTCTGTTCTACTCCCTCAACAGTTTGGGATTTTCCTTCTTCTCCATTTATCTTTGAAGTGTTCTTGCTTTTTAACTCATTTTCCGAATTTTGCTCTGAGGATGAATCTGTTAATCTTTTATTTGAAATTTCTGAGTCACTGCTCTCAGAGTAATCTGAGATATTGTCTGTCCGCAGTCTCTTCATATTTAACTTTTTTTCATCCTCTTCAGGTTTTCTTCTTTTACTAAGGAAGTGTTTATTTTTGTTTTTGGGGTTTTCTGTAAAAGACAAAAACATGTCTATCACATTTTCAGTCTAATACAGTTTTAAGAAACTCTCCCTCCCTTTCCAGTAACTGCTTTTACCTCCTCGACCAATATAATCGTATCTTTCTTCTTTCATCTTCTCTTCATCAGGCATGCTGCTATCAGAGCCTTTCCTCTTATTCGGCCGAGTATTCCTCTGTTGCTGGTGCTGGTGAGAATTTTGTTTTGGTGCTGCAGTTTGGGAATTCATTGCTGGTCTGGGACTATTTGCTTGCGCACGTGTATAATGACCCTAAAAATAATTTTGTGATTAATGGACTTAAATGCAATTTTAATTAGCTACTTTAAACATGTATTTTTAATATTCGCAATACATGAAAATACTTAGGTAAAAAGATAAATGTATCTACGTGGACTGTGTTGCTGTTCTGGTTGGAACGAGACCGTCGGCGTGAAGTGATGCCAATATTTTCACCTTTCAACAAAGAGTGAACAACATCATCTAGAAAGGTCATCTGAACCATAGAAGGATCAACATTCTGAGGTTCTAACACCTGGTTTATTAAAAAAAGAAAAAAAGAATAATCATCAGATGCTCAGACACTGCCCAGTCTGTATTTTCTGTATCAGTGTTCACTAGTCTATTTTGTGTGCTAAAGAGTAATCAGAGATAAGCCTACTTAATCCTGACAAGCAGAACTGACATATGACTCTCAACAGAAGCTGGGAATAGAGTAAAACCAAAGCAAATGTGTTTGTACATAAATAATTTTTTTTTAAAAAAAGCACCCCACCACTTCCTCCCTCTTCACTGAGCCGTAAATTTGAAATTAAAAGACACCGAGCTCTTCACAGAGTAACCGGCAATTACAGTATACAAATATTTTGTAAAATTTTATATACTATAAAATATACTGCAGAAGCACATTACAATATGGCTTCCAACATAAGCAAAACTGTTGAAAGATAGGAACCAAAACAACTGGACAGAAGCACTCTAAGGCTGGCAGAGTGTTACTAGAGAGGGATATTTCAGAAAGAAGGAAATGCTAACCAGATCTTTAATCAATGTGTCACAAAGTGAAAAAATAACATTCAGGGAAAATTAGTTAGAACAAATTAAGGGAAAGACTGTATGTGAGCATTAGACTAGTCTTAAATTTTTATTGTCACACATGATTTTGTCAGTCATTTCAAGGCAGATGGGTCATTCACTGTATTAGCGTTGAATCATTGCTCTGGTCTCCTGAAATAGAATTCATTACCACCACTAAAAATACCAGCATTAATTCTTTTTGTAACATCAACTTCAGAAATACAACTAAAACCCGCCACAGTAAAATCAGGGCTGCAGTAAATGCTTAATTCAATAAATTGCGGAAAGTGGATATTTCAATTACTTGGAAAAAGTAATCATGACTGCAGTGCTAAAAGATTTCAGCATTGAGAGAAGAAATTCTCAACAGAGCTGACAGGGAAGACCACTTCTTAAAACTAGATCGCTTCACTTCAAAGACTTCACTACTCAAATAGAGACAGCGGAAGAAAAGCAAAACTGTAGGACGGGTATTAATCGTGTCATTGCACAAATGTTCAGCTTCAGGATGGTATTAACTGCTACCTCAATGCAAAGTCATGCTGTAGTTTCAGCCCAGTAACAGACTCGCCCCATTCGAACTGAATAACTCAGTGCATTTCAAAGTACCACAAACAAACAAACATGAACTCCCAACGGGTAGTTTACTTGAAGCTTTTCAAACTCACCTGGTCATTCATAACAACCATAGTGCGGGTGAAGAGATCATGATGAGTAATGATACCAGTAAACCACTGGGTGGCAGAATCCTGTCTGTACACTCTCACCCTATAACCATTTAAGGAGTAGGGACCTTTAGAAGGGGAAGAAATAAAAAAGCCATTGAGGAATTCAGGATAAAATAAATAAGTAACACAGACCACATATAAATGGGCTTTCCTGGTTTTAATAAGCTTCATAGCAAACATATAGTGTGCATGGCACAGACGGCAAACTACAGGCAATTCTGGCACAGCACTGCCTGTGGATTTTACTTTTTTTCAGGAAGACATTTTGAAATGCAAATGGTACATTTAAGTATGCTTTAAGGTCAATTATGCTAACATTTTCAACATACAATTTTCTTATCTAACTAAATCTTCCTGCAACCATGATGACAAACGATGGGAAAATTCCTGCCCTGTGAACAGCAACCATAGAAAAGTAATCTGAAAGGCTAGAAAGCGGTAGCAGCAGGTTATACAGAAGCTATTTAACAGGCTAGTCACATGCCCAGATGCTTTGCTGGCAAAAAGATTTACATCTTGGTGGTTACAGCTTTGCATCTGCCAAGTCTTTCCCATAAGTGACCACAGAGTTTCTCTCCATTACAGCAGTTGGAAAGGCAGCTGAGTGATCCTGTCCCTGCTATGGCCACACGGGACATTCAAAAACACACACAGTAGGAAGACTTTAGCTCCTGTTTTCAGATATATCAAATGCAAAGAAATCCAACATGCTCCTCTTGCAAAGAGCAGTTCAATTCACCTCCAAATGCCCATGGGGGTGGGGAGATAGTGTGATACAGTACTTATTTTATAAGTGGTTTCAAGCACCAGAAATTGAGATTTAACGGTTTTATCCCTGTTGACTGTCTTGCTTGATCATCGGGACCCCAAATTTCATCGCACTTAGTGTTTATATAGCATTTTGCATGACCAAGCAACACTGCCACCAAGTTCAGTTCCAACTGTGTGGGTTTTACTCCTTCCACAACCAAACCCCAGGTCAGGCATACAGGAAAGGAAGCAAAAGCGATCAGTGACAACCTACAAAAAGCCTAACTTAAATGATTTAGGAGTGCCTAGTTGCTCAACCGCACAGGCAAGGCCAGAATTCCCCTGTCTTTCCTAAAGGTCGTTTTTTCCAATCCCTGCCCAGTACATTAAGCAAGCTCAAACATCTGCAGCAAACAGGTCAGGGCTCTCGCTTTTTCTAGTGAAAAATATCCATATTCACACAACTGGGTCCAGTACTCACTCTGCCTGAGAAAGCGTGCAATCATAAGGATTGTTTTTAACATCAACATTTGAGGAATTAAGAGAAGTGCAAAAGCAATAATTTAGACGTTTCCAAGTGGTCTTTGGGTTTAATTCTGGAACCTTAGCAAGGCCTTTTGAAATACCTTTTGTATGTGATTATCTAGGTTTTAAAAGAGCCGGGAAACAGAAACACCACACAACAGCACCCTTCCTTCACCCACATCCACGTAATTCCCTGCACAACTGAAACTCTGAGAGCCAGTGAGCCCTCTGAGCTACCTACCAGTGTCAGCTCATCCCCAGAGCACTTTTCCAGCTGCTGACAAGGGTCAGAAGTGTGCCAGCACGGGCACACCAATCACCAATACATACGGGAAGAAAACGAGGAAGAATCTACAAGCTTGTGTCTCACATTCCTGGTCTTGGACCAGACGGGGTTCCCGTGGGGACACATTTCCTGATGGCTTCTCTCCAACTCTTCTCTCCATATGCCCCTGCAAAACGCCTCCAGCTCAGCTCCCACACTTCTGGCTGTCTGACCCAACCCAACACGTCTCAAACTTTTCGTGGCTGTCCCAAAGCTCTGCCTTGTTCAGACAGTCTCAGTAAAATTTTGCCTGTGTCTCTTCGTGCAATTTCCCGTTCCTACTTTCCTATCCCAGTTCCTCCTCTCTTGCATCCTACTGTTAACTGCACAATGATTTTCAGTCTCCTGCATAACGAGAACCAGCTTCTCTCCTCTCCCCAGCTTCTTGTCTCATTTTAGCATTTACGATTCCAGGCCACTGGCTTCCAAGTCTTCTCAGCTTACAAGCTCCATCTTCCCTTCTCCATCAGCTTCCAGCTTCTCTTACACTCTTCTGCACTGACCCAGTGCCAATTTCTTTCCTCTTACTCCTTGTTCTAATCTGTGTCTGCCCTTCATCCCAGCTGTTATCCTATCTATTTTTAAAAGAGACTTTATATCTACCTTTAAAAACAGTGTTTTTTTTTTTCTTACGTGCTGCTGGCGTGTCAGGAAGAAGGAGAAAGATTAAACTGTGGTCATACAACACAGGACAGCTCAGCTCCAGCCCAGCCCAGCCACAAGCAGCCATTACAGGAAAAGCCTGGCTTTGTCTCCAGTCCCTGGCTGAATCACGCTCAGCTACACATTGTTGAAACAGCCTGTGCAGGACTATCGGGAAATATCTTCGGGGCTGAAGCACAGTCAGTGTTTCAAGAGGATTATTATATATGCAGCCTCAGAGATTGTAGTGATAATAAATCTAATAGGAAGAAAAAATTCAAATATTTTAATTGTTAAAAATCAAAGACGCTTTACTATGTTCCTTGAACTGGTTTTATTTGTCCCAAAAGCTTTCAACTTGGCCAATTTTGGGAGGAGTTTGTTTTTTTTAAAACAAGGAATAAACTACTTTCCTGCCAAACCTAAATCTCTACTGCAAAGCATGCTGCTGCGACTGCCACCCAAAGAAAAGGTCACGAGAGCCAATTTTTTCCTTTAGTCTCATTCTTGTATATAATTTGACCAGTTTTTGACTAAAAGTCCCCCTCCTCAAATTGGCATGTTTTTTTTCAAACATTCGGAACCTGATGCTAATGTTTTTCTCCAACTCTCCTCTTTCTTCAGATAAACTGTGTTTTAATGGTGACAGTCAAAGTAGAAAATACTAAGACATAAGGTGATGGCTTCGGCCTTATAGAGAAAAAGAAAAATGCTGTAAAGGATGAAGAGAATACGGTAGCAACCTTAACAAATGCGTCTAGACAAGGCAGAAGTGAAAATGTTGCTTAAATTGCAGGGAACAGGAAAATGGTAATAACGGAGAAGGTGAAGAAAACCAGAGAAGGGAGGGGAGGAGAAAAGGAGGATAACATGACTAGATTACAGCAGCCAGCACTGCTAGAGGGCTGTCCTTAAGCCACTGGAAGGTTTGTGCCAAATGCAAAGTCTCTGTGACCAGGAGCAGATGATGCTCCAGGAGAACGTGACAGCAGTCTCTGCTGGCTGACCACTGCCCCGCAGGGCAGAGGTGATGGCACTGCAAAGGCCCTCACGGTGGATGGCACGTCACCGCCTGAGAAAGTGCGTCTCTCCTTGGGCCACGCTGCGTCACATCAGGTGAGCAAGTAGATTTTAGCTACAGCTTCTTCTTAGACGAAGAGAGCTAGTCTACAAGGATGCCTGGATTAGATTCATCTCATCATCTAAAATACTCCTAATTTGTGTGCATTTAAACATCTGTTTGAGAAATTATAGAAAATTATATATATATATATATATATATACAAAAATACAGTTCCTGGAATGATGAGATATGAGTTGCGTGGATGACAGGCTGGCAGTTTCGTTTAGATGACTATTTCTATATTGCTGGGGCTTTGCTCAAGTATTGATTCTATACCAGCGTACACAGAGGCTTTTGTAATTGTCTTATTATTGTTACTCTAATGAAATACAATAAACAAGCTCAATTTTAGTTTCCTTTTCATATAGCCCTTATTTGATTTCACATCATCTCTCAATCCAGTTTTGGCTGCAAATTTCATCAACAGATTATTAACTTGTGTTGTATCTGAGGATATTAAGATAAAATCTAAAATGCCTAACACTGACATACCAACTTATTATCTACACAATTCCACGCATTGCTTTCTTCAGCATACTTTCTCCGTGGCCCATAAGAATAATCATATCCATTTAAATTTAAAACTCCACAGAAGGAAAGACACAGATTTTTTACATTTTAACTTCAGTATTATACTTACCATATTCCTTTGGTCTTCTAATCTTAGTTTTATCAAAGAAACCAGATAGCAAACAAATCTCAGTGCCATCCTTATAATAACAGGTTATTTACTGCTCTCCTCCCCATCTTAATTTACAGAATGACTGCTTAAGCATTTTTGTCCTCAAATTGCTTTACTGCTTGCCTGGGGATTTTAACCCAGACCCACAGGGGTTAGTTTCTATCCCTCATTGCTAGGAATGCCTCTGTAGAGCTTTGTCAGTTCTGCAGAAAGTTAATGAATACACTGCAAATGCATATAATGTTATTATCAGCAAGATCGCACCAAAATAATCTATTCTAATTCATACTAGTTTTCACATAACTTGTATCTACAGTGTAAAAAAGTCGTAGGCATTTGCTGCAACTTTCCAGCATTACAATCGAGTTACAAAATCGTAACTGATTTGAAAGGCACTTTTCAATCAGGGGTGAGGGTGTGGGGTGGGGATCTGAAAGTATTCTTCATCTGTGACAGAACTGCCGAGAACTACAGGCACAGACAGATACCAGAGAAGTTATCACATGTAACAGTAACATCAAGAGAGCATAGAACAGTTTTAAACATGCTAAAAGGTGTGTGGTTGCCATTCATATGCACTTATTTTCACAACAAATTTTACAAAATCTACATTCAGACTAATGACATTCAGCTTTTGCTATAATTACTAAGACATCAAACAAGTAAAGATCAGTTTGAAGAAGTCATGCACAGCTTCTTACAAAGTCTTTTTTTCTGGAATTAACATATACTTCCAAAAAAAATAACTTCCAAGTTAGAAATATATTCTCCATTTTATCACAAATGCTATGGGATGAGCCCCACACAACTAATGGCCTTAAACTAGCTAACATTGAATAAAAATAACACAATTGCCCACATAATTACCTTGCATAAAAATCTCCTGAACCTTTTGTTCCTTTACCCAGGCTTTTACCTCCTCATGTAACTGCGGGTTATCCCTGAGAACTGGGTTTAGACTGTCTACGTCGTCCTAAAGTAGAGATTAAAAAAAGAACCATATGTTATGTTTACTTGTAACATTTCTGTTTATTTTCCTAGATGTGTTTTAGACTACAATATTAAGTAGTTTGATGCTAATTTTACTGATTGCCTACAAGTCCTTGTGTTACTTTTAGAAAAAGCTTAGAAGTGCAACATAGTGCTAGAAGTTATTTCATGGGAACACGGTATGTCAGATCCCACATGTGGCCAGACTTGTAAGCTATTAATAGGATCACACTTTCATAAATACTGTCTTACTACAAGCTGAAATTGCCCTCTAAAGACTTCAATGTTTACAGGTATGCAGAAAGAATTGTTTAAATAATTATTAAATTAATTTTTTTTTTAGAAAATCTGTTTTCCATATCTGTAAAATTTAATATGGACATATTGAGCACAAACATAAAACCCACAAAACTAATGCATAAGAGAAACAGACATTCTGTGAGAAACACCATTACTGATTTTCAAATATGTAGGCCTTTCTTATTAGGTATTTTCCAATAAGACATTCTTTAATTTTTATGTTTATTATAGTCAGTTCTCCTGGAAAAGATCCTTTTTCACTATTTGAGTAGGACATCATCTGGGAAATTAAGACATACTTGGTGGCACTGTCCTCTTAACAAGGGAAAACTAGGCACCAAATCTGGTTCAAATCCTTGAAAGCATGGCTTAAATCCTCATTCATCTCTAGACTCTTAGAACCTATTTCTCTTTATTTCAGAGCAAACTTGTTATTTCTGCCTTTCAGGCTGTAGCAGAGAAATAAAGCTGCACCGCTGCCTGGCGACTCCTCATGCAGAAGACAGCCTTGAAAATCCGTGAGCTGCAGGAACATTCATTTGTGCCGAGAGAACTTCAGACAGCTAAAATAATCAGAGCGATTCTCCACATACAAAATGTAAAATGTTTTATCAGTACTGCAGCTGAGATCAAGTAATTTCTTTCCTTGATCTCCAACGAGTTCCTTGATGTTTCACAATTTATTATGAAGAGCTCCAGCCACAGAATAATAAAGATACAAGCAACACTCAGGGAATCGTGCATTGCTGCCAGGCCCTCAAGTGACATGAGCAATTTCTCTCTATTCATCTGGATGAGATTATTCCTGCTAACCCACTGATCACAGGATGTCTATTTCAAATTCACTTCCTGACACTTGAAGATTTGCTGTGCTCCATTATGGAGAATGCATCAATGCTTTGGTTATTAGAGAAAATGACTCTCTCCTTAGGCTTTTGTAAAGGATATGGCCTCAGACCCAAAAAGAACGGTCAAGATCATTGGTTTAGTATATGTAAAATGAAACAAAGTAAAAGTAAGGGGAAAAGCAAAGGACCTCTACCAGGTTAAAAACACCAACCAACTATGTTCCTAGCATTATCAGAGGCACAAGAGGGTCAGCACTAAAATTTATTCAAGGATGGCAAGCTAGCAAAGCATGTCCTCTCCCAAGGCAATCTAAAAAGGGTACTGGCTGTTCTATTGTCCTGTGCAAATCCCTGTTTGCATTGATCCTACAAACAGAAGCAACACCACCACTGGCAAGAGGACATGATTTGCCAGGGGAACCCAACAGACTCTGGAAGTGGAGCTGTGTGATGGTCATTCATCTCTCCTCCTTCCCATGCACTCTCTCACAGCAGCTGCAAGAGGTTCCTGTACACAAGATTTCCCCTCTCACATCCACAAGCGTTGGACCTAAGGAACAGACTGAGACACTTCCAATACTGGAAGTCTGGCTGTCTTAAAAATGCAGTTAACATGCAGATCTCGTACATTTTGAGTAATTCCTTCAGTACCATCTATGAAAATTTTTCTCTTCATTTCAAGACCATACGCATTGATCAGGTACCCTGAAGTCAGACCCATTACTCTTAACATTATTCTACTTCGGTGAGTCCTTTATGCCAAGTTTTTGAGTCTCTATGTTGTTTTGAGCCACTTTTGGTTTGTTTCTGAAGGCAACACACACCGCTTTTCTTTTTTTTTTTTCTTTTTTTTCTTTTTTTTTTTTTTTCAGATTTCACATCCTTCCTAAGCATCTTGGCCTTCTTTGAACTTGACACTGAAAACACCGGTGATTCTACAGACAGTACATTTGAACCTGTTGTATCTCCTATTCAGATCCATGACACATCAGTACATTTGATTGAGAGTGCTTGCTGTGAACACTCAGAAAAGGAGACTGCAAAGTCCATTTCGTACTACTTTCCTCACTTGGAGAAAGATGAGCTCATCTCAAAGATGAGGTACGTAAGACACGAGTGAGGTCAAATATCCATTATACAAACTGCACACAGGTCTGATCTGGCTGGAATTACATAGGGTATATCAAAGAGAACTCAGGGTTTCTAAATACACACACAGAGAAAATAAGTATTTAACATATCATCAATCACAGGCTGGAGGGGGGGAGTGTTTTGCTTCTAGACATGAACATGCTATACATTAGTCAATAACAATCAGTGAGGCAAAGCAAAACTGTAACTGACAGTTGAAGCTCAGTATCAAGATACCAAAAAAAAGGTTCCCCAAACGTAAAAAATTCTGTTCTGTGTACATATTCCATATATCTATGAAAAAATAGACGAGCCATGACTGGCCATTTTCCACCATTAATCTTACATCTGAACATCTAAAACCCAGGAAATTAATTGCGTTAAGGTATTAAACTATAATGAGATGGCCTCACACACGTTGCTTTAGCACACACCACTGACTTTGGCAGAAACAGGCAGACAGGGCAACAAGCAAGGCTGATGACCTGCAGTCCCTTCCCTCTCTTAGCACTGAAGATGAGCAGATGGCTGCAGTGCCCAGGCTTTTTCCTTACCCTGTACTTACATTGCTCAAGAAACACAACTCTGTCTACAGATTTGAACCCTGGCAATTATGACCTTCAGTTTTCCCCTCCTTCTTGGTCAAAGTAGCAAGACTGACAGACTAACCCACAGGAGAATTAAATGCCCTGTAGGACTTTCCACCAGACTTTTCTTCATGTGAAAGTGGTTTCATTCACAAAAGTAAGTATAGTACCCTCTCCTAGACTAGATTTTCCACAAGTCCTGGAATACCTCCTCCAGGAGGATGTTAATACTGGTTTGAAATCCTTATGAAATGCAAATCAGAATGCAAATCAAATAAATGGGACTGCAATTTTCTTCTTTAAATTTACTGTAGGAAGTTCTTTCTGTACTTCATACAGCAGTGCCTCTTGCTCCACAAATTACTACATGCAATACTGGGAAAAAGACAAAGGGTGTATGGGCTAGAAAGATATGGTTGAGATAATCCTTCCTGCCCTTCTGGAAGACAGTCACATGAAGCAACATGGCTATCAGAAGCTTGCCAATCTATGTGAGGTTTCTTAGATCTTTGCTGCTATGGTTCCTTCTTTCCAGACCAAAGAATTCACTTCTGGTGAAGTGGACTTTCTGTTTAATTATCCAAAGAATACTTGAGTCAGTTGTAAGTCTCACTAGGTGAGAATTCTCACCTGCTGGGGATGTGCTTGACTCCTAGGAAGTCCTGAGGAGAATAAAGAATGAAATTTTCCCAAATAAAGTGATCCAGTGTTTTTCTGAGTATAACTGTTCTTTCTTTTGGTGGAAAATAATGGAAATGGTTGGAAACTCCCCACCATACCATCAGGTTAAGATACCATGCTGCTCTAACCAGAAAGTACAAATCTTTGCTCAGAGAAGCATTTTTCGTGAGCTTATTCGGACAAACATATTTATCACTTAAAGCCACGGGTGAACAAGTGCAGGTCACTTATAATGGTTCTGAATTCTTTTAAGTCATGCATCAAACAAGAATTTCAAAGACAGTATCCACAGAAAAAAGAGTCAAAGGCCAAATACATACAAACTTCTCCTACTCAAGACCCATCCACAAAGAAAGTACTGTCCACGATACTGAGAGGCATCCCTAGACAAGCCAAACTTGCACGTTGCCTAAAGACCACGCGAAGTGTCTTCTGAAAGGCTCAAATGATCACAAACTCCTTTTCTATTTTGGACAGCTGGGCACATGGGTGGTGAGAACACCTGCACATTTCTACAACTCTCTACCTTCCCAGCAAGACTTGCAGTACTGAAGCAAGATGTTTCCTCAGTAATTTAAAATACTTCTCCAAGTAATTCTTCACAAACTTACAAGGCAGAGAAGAGTTCATCAAACAGAGAGATGAAACCTGGAGCACAAAACAACAAATAAAAAGTGGGTTCAAGTAGCTGCCCCTGCCCTTAATCACATAGCCTCCATGCTGCGTGTAGGAGGGTGTAGGAACTCCAGTCAGCTATCAATTCTCCATTTTCAGTGAAGAAGAAGAGAACTGACTATATGCATATTTTTTTCCCAGGAAAACCAGTCCTGGAATAACAGTGGCTTTTGGCACTAGAAAGGCTTAAATTGGAGCCCTGAAGATCAAGCTTCAATGCAAGCCGTGCACCAGAATCTTCAAATGTTTATGTGAGAAAGTGCCTTCCTTGGCCATGATGCCTCTGCGTTTGGCTTCAATGCATCAAGGACATCTTTTTAATATCAGTAGGAACTCATTTCAGCTAGTGTTTTACAGAGAAAGACTAAGTAGATTTTGCAGTCCTCGCAAAGGTCAACACCACATTAGTCCTCACCATCTGTGGCTTAATTAACTATAGCTTCCTCTGGCTGCTTAGTGGTTTTCTGAAAATTTAGGACACGAATTAAATGAAAACTAGTACATAACCAACCTGAGAGCCCTGTTTACAACATTTACGCAGTATGTGCTGCACATGAAAATAAGCATTTTGTTAGTACTTTAACAGTAGGGGAATCATATTTAAATTCAAACAGCGCAAATGAAAAATTCAGGGAATGAAGTGCAAAAAGCTTGAGCCTTCAGTTTTCTTGTCTCATGAGTATCTTGGAATCAGTTCCTATAAAATGAGGGGCCCCCCCTTTTTTTTTTGTCTTTTTTTTCTTTCTTTTTGTACCAAATAATTTTTACAACTGCATGGAACTTCAGCAACATAGAAATTCAATTTGAAAAATGCAGTCTGACTAACAAGGAATAAGGTAAGTCAACACCTGCCTACCGATTGCCTCAACAGTCTTCAGAGAGCTGTGGCAGCAAAAAGTATTGGTTTTAAAATCTAGACTGCTGAGAATTCATACCAGTCCTCTAATGCCATCTTTTAGTAGGTTATTTTCTCCCATGAAAGAAAATTCTCTCCTTATTTTCACTCCTTGGTAATTAGCCTTTCTTTTTCTTCCTTTTTTTATCTTTCACTGCTTGTGTCACCTGATGTATCTGATTATATCACTGACCTGTAATCTATTTCACCAATTGTAGCTTCTTCACAACCATCAATCTTAATATTGTCTGTCTGACAACAGAGTAAGCAGGGGATAAAAAGCCACAAAACAAAACAGTGACATAAAATCAGGGAGAATACCAAAGATCTTAACAACACCACCACTTATTAATTGGCAGTATCCCTCTTCCGTGCTACAAGACTTTTTTACAGTGGCAAAAGATGAAAATCTAACTAAAACATACATAAATTGGCAGCAACTGACACCCCTGAGCGTATCACCAGGCAAGTGCTGCCGAGGCCACAGGGACCACACCAAACCCCTACAGGGAAATCATCAAGTTTAGCCGAGACTAAAACATACAGATCTTCTGTTGCTTCACACATCTTTCTAGACACATACTCACGCACAAACCACTGGTAAACAGTGTATTCCTTATTCTTTTCTGACAAGTGAAAGGCCACCCCAGCTGCCAGGCCGCTGCAGCTGGCGGGCAGGAGGTCAGAGAGGCGCTGAAGGCTGCAGGGCTGTGCTGCTCCGCACAAGCCCACAGAGAAACCCCATCCCAGAAGGAGCTGCTCCAGGGGGAACGCATCCACCCGACCCACGAGGGCAACCTCCCTCCAGGCTTCTCACCGAGGGCAACGCTAGCCAGAAACACCAAGGCTACAGAAGGGTAGAAAGTTTTTTTGGGAGATGGTAACTTCCCAGTTTACCTTAAACGGCTTTGTCTGAGCGGAGAGAAGAGGCTTAGGCTTACCAGGCCACACTACCGCTTTCTATGTAAACCCAACCCACACTTGACCTATTTTCTGCCGTTCTGAGCACACGGTCACAATTTACCTCATTCAAACCTGCCAGCTGCTGCTGGGCTACATCTGAACCAGTTAAGTCAAGCTTGAAGGCACAACCCTGACCCCTAAACCAGAAACAAAGTCGAGCCGAGGTCAGCCCCGCTCATGCGTGCAGGGAGGCACGGGGAAAGGCAGGGGCGGGATGGGACGGGACACTCTCCCCACAGCCAGACAACAGGGATAACTAAGCCCTTCCCAACAAGGGGCTCTGAACTTGTTGTTCTGAAGAGAACAAACGTTTATAGGTATTTTGGACCACAAACATTAAAGATTAGGGGTTATTGTCAGTACCTAACAGCAACAATTACGTTTCTGTAAGTAGAAAGTTAAAACTAAGGGGGGGGGGGGGGAGGGAGGAAGACTAAAAATTCAATAATTTTCCAACTGTCAGTAAACCTAATAAAATCTCTCAGGAAAAGCTATCGACATTTTTTCTTTGGCTCCCCACTCTTCCCTATGCCTAATACTACTCCCCACACACTCCTACGTCCTTCCTCATTTCATCTGTTCAATAATTAAAAAGCTGACGTGGATTTTAAAATTCTAATTATCACGTTTGAGAATTAGGGGAGCAGGGCTGCGTACGCTTCTCAAGTCATCATTTCAGGCTTGAAGAAGCATCATTACACCAATTAGTTCAGTTCTGGAACAGTAACTCACACCCCTAAGAATACCAGAAAAACTATTATTTTTAGTAAGATTATGAGATGGAAAATACATTGAAGTTAGGAACACAAATATAAATGAAAACAACCTGACTCGTAGTCTAGTGTTTTCCCTGATTTTAACTCACAAATGCAAAAATCAACAGAGATATTTGCCTTCCTATAAGACCACCAATGTCTCAGGTGAAACAGGCACAGAGGACAACTTGCTTTTTGCAAGTCAGCTCGTTATTCCTGTATCTGAAGATGAGACTCCAGTACGGAAATGCAGAGGGGAAACCAGAGCAGCACATGGAGTGAGCGTGCAGTGGGGAAGCAAGCAGCCACCAAGGGATAAGCAAACCAGAACCTGGGCCAGACACATATTGTCACAAAACAACCTAAAAACTGCTCTAGTGACTTCTACAATAGTTTCACATTTGAAAATAGAGATTTAAAAAAAATAAAAATAGATGACCTTTATGCTCATGGGTTATATCACCCTCTCTGAGCCGCTGGGACAAAGTGCTGTCACTATAATTCCAATCTGGGTCCTGATCTGATTTACAGATTAGGAAGAAAACAGGAAAACTACTTGGTGTGACCGAGTGGGACAGAAAGCAGAATCTCCTTTAGTGACAGATCTATCTTTTAGCATCTGATCCAAAGACTTCCCCAAACAAGTGGCTCCCATCCGCAAACCTGGTGGGCTGTCAGCTTCCACTTAGAGCGCTGCGGTGACCAGTTGTACTACTTATGTTCTTCTCCACATACAAACAAATCAAAGGTCAAGTGAATAACACTGCTCCATGTCCATCTTCTCCCTCATTTTGATGACGCAGCTATACGTTTGCTTTTCTTTTTTCCGCTGAATCACACTTCCTTCCCCTTCCTCACTGCAGGCTCCATACATTTATCACCACCATCTCAGCATTATGCAACTTCATCCTCATTTTACATTTTGTTTTATCTGCTCCTAAGAGAAACAGGGAGGGAGTACTGGTCCTACCCCACTCAGCCAGTAACTCCCAAGTCATGTGGCGATACTGGAACAAGCCTTTGAGTCGCTTACCAAGCAACTCGATGCCACTATGGGAAAAGAAACCTCAAAGTGCAGACGTTTCCCTGAAGCAAGCAATTAGCAGAATGAAGCTGATGCTAACAAGGAGAGCAGCTAAGTGAGTAGATTGGAGAAAAATCTTTTGTACATTGATATTAAAATTTAAACTGAGACCCAGACACCCTGTGAATTGTGAAGAGCTTTCAGAAGGTATCTAACAACTCCCCAAATTGTACCAGCTGAAGGACAAGCTGTATGGATGGAAGTGTTTTAAGGAAGAAAAAAAAAAAGTACATAATGTTTATCATCATCAGTTGTCTGGAGTAGTGGGCTGCTAGCAAGGCAGTCTAATGCCCCAGAAATCAAGCCAAGAGATCAGCTCTTGCTCAGTCTGACCATTTTAAAGGAGACACATCTTCCTTGTATCAGGGGCAGAAGTTACTTGCGGGAACTTGAACTGGAGGAGTTGGAAAGTTGCACACCACCACCACAGATAATGAAAGACCGGATAGTTCATCTCGTATCTCATGGTAGTTACCTCCACCAAATCTCTTATCTCATGGTAATTACCTACACCAAATCTTGTATCAGTTGCATTACTCAGCAACACAGTATTATTTGACATGACTACTGACAACTAAGATCTTACTGGATTAAAGAGCAAAGGTCTCTCGATTCAAATCAGCAGAAAAAAAACCCCTGTAGAACATTATCCGATACATGGCAGACTGATGACAGCTCCTAGAATCAACACCACCTCCTAGAAACGTGCACCAGAGTGTCTCACTCTTGTGAATGACTCTCTGCTCTGTAATTTGAACTACCACCAACTTAGATTACCAGCAGCCACAGAGCTACCTAGTCTCTTCTGCAGATGCCCTCAATCCTATTTAACAAATCTGAACTCTCCAAGAGCTCTGGGAAAACACAGCTTTCCAGCTCCTTTCCCCCAGTAACTCACGAGGATTATGGGCAAAATACAAATCCTTCCCAACAGTAAAAATATCTTAGCTGCTTTTTTTATTGTCAAGAGGAAAGAACGCATCAGATCTCTTCAAAATGTTTTTGAAAGCCAGCTTCAATACAGTTTGGTACACTTAATTACTATTAATGTTTTTTCTCAAGTGACTTTGCAGGGTTTGTTTGAAAACACGTTTCTTAAATAGTAGGTGCTTCAGAACAGTGTTGCCAACACATCGATAATACAAAAGTAGTTCAGAACACATTTCTCTCACGTTTTTAGTAAGTACCACTGTATTTGCACGGAACTTTTCAAAGTAAACTCCTAATAAGATTTAAGGGAGCCCTGCAAAGAAGCAATGCATCTACGTTGGGAAAACAATTAGCACATTTTCTTGCAGGATTTCATTCAGAAGAAAAAAACTCTGGTCTCAGGAATATGGTCCACAGACTCTCCAACCATCTGGCTGGGCATATAACAGCGAGCCCATCACTGTGCAAACATGGAAATGCCGTCTCTGCTCCGAGACAGTATCAGAAGCAATGCAGACATCATCGTGTGCTTTTTTTTAATGCTAAGAGCTCCATTCTGACCTGCTGGAGCCATTTTAGGAATTTTCCCTATAAATAACAGAGGTCTGACCAGCTGGGATGTATATCATATTTGGATTAACACTACAGCTCTCTGCAACTCTCGAGAAAGCAGTAGCTGTGCCTTTTATAGAACAGAAGAATAAGGGGTCTCACAAAGAGGAAAGATTGAATTGCTAATCAGAAAACAGGGATGTTTCAGTTGTTGCTGCAATAAGCTCCTTGGGGTAAACTTAGGAAAGTCATTCCGTATTTAAAATTGATACAATGCTTGTCAGTTTCACAATATTTTTCTGTCAATAAATCTACTAGTACACAGAACTAAAAAACTCCTATTAAAAACATAATTCAATACTGAACTACATCACTTGGGGGGGCAGAAAAGGAAGCCAGTGAAGCACCATGTCTTACACATCCTGAAATCTGCTTTAACCTGATTTTATCTGCTGTATACCAAAGTGTCATGGAGAAGTACAAAGGTAGGAAAATGAAAGAAAACCTTCACACCAGGTAAAACCCCAGCCTCTATGGTTGAAATAAAATTTCTGAACTGTATGCTTAAAATTCACTACTAAAATCATCAATACAGACTGATCTGTGACATGCACAGAAGTTACTGTGCTTCAAACCCCTTTGCACAGCAAAAGC
The DNA here is from genome assembly GCA_026413425.1 of Tringa solitaria. Lineage (NCBI taxonomy): Eukaryota > Metazoa > Chordata > Aves > Charadriiformes > Scolopacidae > Tringa > Tringa solitaria. The sequence continues at coordinate 6,647,962 of JAOXJM010000002.1, read as the reverse complement.
ATACTAAAATACTACTCCCAATAATGCTGGCAGAGAGACACAAGAAGAGGGGGATGCAGGGAAAAAACAGGGATAGTTAATTTTAATTCCATTCAAAAGACAGGAAATGTTTGCTAGATTGAAGGGGGGGAATCAGTATTTACAAACAATGGTACATAAAAAAAAAAACTTCAGAACTATATTTCATTATGTAGCATACTGTTAAAAATAAATGAACTTTGATCAGGAAATGCACTGTACACCAAGGCCTCTATATCAAAACAAATACAGCACTTTTTGTTTTATTAGTAAAGTTATTCCAATGTCTACGAAAATAATAAGATTGATACTTGGTTTTAACTTCAAAAATATCAAGTTTGTATAAAATTACTTGAGTTTCTCCCCAGATGTCTGGCCTGGAAAAGGAATTCCATATACACACCTGGAACTGCTACAGCACTCAACCTCTACTAACCACAGCTTGCTGAAGGCTGCAGAGCAATACTTCTGAAGCACTAACCCTAGACTACAAATTAGTACTTCTATTGGGTGTAATTTCAAAAACACATTTTGTAGAAAAAGTTATAGAGTAGCAGCCCTGAACAAAGTCATGTTGTATCAGAGGAAGGAATGAAAGCAAACAAACCATAAGCACTTCAATTAAATGAGCTATTGTGCTTATCACATCAAGCCAACACTTCATTCTGGTAAGAAAACATTTCAATGAAATGCAGTTTCCCCCTACCTGAAATGCAGGAAGGCCTACTCTTTTCCTTCCCTGGGTAAGCACTCTCATGCAATGGCTTTGGTATTTTACCTTTGTTCACGCTCCAGAGTTGCCCAAAGTAGTAAGGATTCCCATTTCCAACACAGAGCAACTATTGGGGGACACAAGAACATACTGGCAATGCACCATCTGGTTACAGGGTGAAACAGGCTTTTCTAGGAGCCAACTTTCTATCTGGATTATGAAAACAGGGTTGGGTCAAGAAGACCAAGTAAGCAAAATACCTTAAACTTTCATTTTTAATAAATCAAATCTGAAAATTGGAAATTTCAAGGACACGGAACTGAGAGTAAGGTGTACTTCTCTTACTACTAAGCAGTATGTTCCATGGGCATTTACTGGGGGAAAGAGTAATAATTTCTGATTACAGAGGAAGTTCCAGACACTGAATGGATTTGTACATTCAGTAATTCCAAGACTGCTTTTGAGAAGCAACTAAGATACTTCAGTGAAAGGATTTGATCTTCAAGGAAGAAAAAGGTTTTGTCCCATCTGTTCTGTTTTGAATTCCCAACTTTCAAATTATTTATTTCAATGCTATCCCCTGGAGTAGGATTAATGAAGTCAAACCATGTAACCGAACGTCATTTTTGAAAAATTGTAGGAAGAGTAAAACAAGTTTCTCTATGACAGTTAAAGAAAATTAGTTTTCCTATGGATTTGAGACCTACCTCCACTGTAGCAACCTCAGCTTATCCCAGGGACCTCACAACTCTTCCCCCTTCCTCCTCATGTAGCTTCCCACAGCCTTCAGTAGTTCCACCTGAAATCCCCCCTACTACCTGGAGGAGCCACGATATTTGTGGCAGCTATGCCACCCACCTGCTGATTGATGGCCTCCCCTCTGTGCTACTCATTTCCCTAAGGCTTGTCAGATCTGGAAGAACTCCACTCCTGTGTCAAACCTAGCCAAGAGAGACAAGAAAGTGACTAAAGCCCTTATTTCTTAAGGAATCAAGGTAAAAACATTTTATGCCACCCATTTTGAGAATAAAGACAGATGAAGTCCTCAGGGAAGCAGCTCTTTTTCGAAAGAAGGCACAAATACAGGCTTAGACGAGATGATGCACATCTCCTTCTGACTCTACAAGTGGAGGGTGCCAATCCCTCCTCCCTCATTCCTCCCTCCTTGTGAGCACTCCGATGAAACTCCCTGTTACACGTGTAACAGGGAGCAAGGACTGATATGAGTCATCTGACCCACTTCTAGCTGGACGCAGCCTTCTGCTTCCCCTCACGCTGGAACCGTACGCTTAAACATAGATGTGTCGGTAAAAAGCTGTTTAGACCATCGTTCTTTACAACACTGCCAGAGAAGCCAGCTGGACTGCTTATGGGTGGTCCAGACATCAGAGACGTGGGAAAGAATACAGACTGCTCTTAAAGATGATGCTGAGGAGAGTTAGAGATGCAGAAAGCTGTGCGCACCTCTGTCGCCGTGGAGGAAATGAAAGCAGAGGCGAGCACATGATGGCCATGGCTGCCAGCTGGCCGGCACCCCGAGTTCCCGAGCTGCTTCTGTCAACCTCAAAGGGTGGGTCCAACCCAAAAGCTCCTGCCTGGTCAGCGGAGGTACAAGTTTATGGGAAAAGCAATTTTCAGCTGCAGTAACTATTTTAAAGCTTGAAGTTTAAAGTAAGAGAAGTCTAAAAGACGAGTGCACAGTATGATTATGGGGTGCTTAAAATGTAGACAGAAAAATACTATTTTATTCCTGTTTCAATATGTTTAAAGAATTTTGTCTGTGTACATGTCATTACTACACAAGCCACATTACATGACCGGCTTGCTCTTACGAGCAAACAGATCACGAAACCCAAAAGCATCCAGGACTGAAATACCCAATGCCTGCCCAAAATAAACACAAAAGGAGAGTATCAGAGTTGCACAATGCCCTTTTCTCAAGCCTTACTTCACGGCATATAGAATTTGAATTTGTAGTAGATCAAGTAAGATTAGAGCAAGTATTAAATGAATCCAAGGTACCTCTTTCACGATTAGTGAGAAATTGTTTCATTATTACTTCAACAACCTTGAAGGCGTGTTAGACATTTGACCTGTCAGCTCTCAGACGTGATACGCACATCTAGAAAAAGAGCAAAGTACACACGCCTATCACTGTGCACGTAACACCTCCCACAAGGGATTTCTCAGTGCCCTATCTTTACATCTGCAACCTTCAGCACAGAGGCAGACAGGCAGACCTTACCATTTTGAAACGCTAAGGCCACGAGGCTTCTCTTTTTTTTTTTAAAAAAAAAAAAAAGGGAAAGAAAAAGTTGTTTGGAAGGAGAGTAAGTAGTGCGGATCCAAGAGAGATTCTACCATAGAGAAGAACGGAAGTGTATTCTTGATAGATTCTTAGCAGGACTTTTAAAATTTTTTTTGTAACTGAACATGCAAGAGGATTTTTCAAAGACTGTGTGCACATCCTTCCACTCCACTGAGTGGTGAAATACCCTCTTTGCAGGAAGTTTAATGATTATGAAGGAACCTAATTTTAATTCTTTGCCCCGGCTCAGCTGTGCACATTTGTTGCGGTGCTGTGTGCGCTCACAAATCCTTTGGAAATATACTACCACAAAACATGTATTTGGAAATATATAATCTATCACACGCCCTGCTCTGCCCAACACAGACACCCAGCTGAAACGCACTGAGTGCTTGAGCAAAGCAGAGTCTCTCTGGGTCTTTCCATAAGTGTATTTTATGATGGAAAAACAATATATAAACCACTTTTTGTTATTCTTTATTTGCTTGTCCAAAGCATAAAGCAGTTGACTCCAGCTGCTTTGGCCAGTACCAGCAGAATCACACACTCCAGCCCCATAGTGCCCGTGACGGGTACTGCCAAACACCACCCAGACAAAAACACCACACGGATGAGGTCACACATACCATATGCTGAGCTTTAATGCTTCATGTCCCCATCTATAGTCTTTCAAATCAACTACAATGCTTAAACAAATTAAGGCATGATCAGCTTTGCTGCTGCTTAACTTACTACAGGTACCAAAACAAATAGATGCATAGATGTCACAGAAGAGTGCATGTAACATTATTACAGAACATCATCTCAGTTCTCATTATTTGATTTAGGTCACACTTGTAACTGTGTAGGCTTAATGTAGTTTTGTTTGAGATACTTCAATAAGAAGCTTATTTGAAAGTGTGTTAATTTTCAATCTATAACAAAAGCCATTTAAAACCTCCCACATTTGTCAATTTTTACTTAATCACAAAATATACATCATATACTGTGAATGCAAAGAAGAAAAATATTAAAGACCTGACTTACACCTCACACTTCAAGACTATGTTTCTTACAGATACTAGTTTGACATAGAAAACGCATGTTGTAAATTTTATGTCTATCATTTCCTGCAAAGGAACATAATTTTCATGTCATTGCTAAGCAAAGTACCACAGCAAATGTCTGTATCTGCTTTCTCCTCAAGATCCCCTTGTCACTGCCATAAAAAGAACTACATGACTAAATGGTCTGACCATCCCAGATTAATGAATGAGTCATCCTCAGTCACACACAAGTTTCACGTACACAATAATACCGTTTGTATCCTCTATGGAGCAACAGAGATAAAAGCCACCGGAAACAAGTTGTAGGTTGGTGTTTAAGGCAACACACATACAGAATCCAAGGAATTTTTATGGAGAAGGGCAGGATTCAAAGCAGTACACATGTAAGGGAATAGCAAAATCATGCAATACATTTAGCTGTAAAGAACAAATTCACTGACAAGTGTAATATTTGCTATAGAAAACCTTGTCAAGTTATGAATGAAAAAAGGCTAGTATAGTGCAGCTGCATAGCCTACTTTTAACAAAGATATTCAACTAGTGCTTAGGAAGGTTGTTGACTCTCTTAACACTTAAAACATGTTTATTTATGCGAAGAACAGACATGGCATGGGAATCCGTGGTTCACGATTCTCCAGCATTCTCCAGCGAGTCCTGCCAAAGTCTCTTTAGTCTTGTTCTGGAAGAACCACTTCTGGTAACGACAGTAATTTAGTTCTTTGCCTACTCAAACTTCGTTTTTCCTGCCAGGACTAAAAGGATGCCAAGTGTGCTGTTTTCTTTGCCTTGAGCAGTTGTCACCTTTAAACTGGACAGCACCACCTTATTCATGAAGGCCTTTAGCCCCAATAGTTATGTTAAACAGCACTTCTTTTTTGATGACAACTCATCTGAGCAGAACTCATACTAAATGCCCTTGTCTGCTGCTGCGTATTACAAGTACACGCAAGGATGGGAAAAATTACTCAGTAGTTAAGAATTGTATCTGAAGTGAAATGGACTCTTCCCACACAGATTCAAACTTTGTTAGTTTTGGCAGAAAGGTACCGGAATTTTAGGCACTAACAGCAAAAGGCAATAAAGTGTTTAGATCACCATGGTCTCTAAGGACTTCATACTGAAAATGTACAGCCATGAGAGCTTAAAGCAAAACTAAACTCATATAAAAAGACTCATCTCTGCAAAGAATGGTTCCTCAGTTCTGTCTTCTGCTCAAAAGCAGGTTAACAGTATTCCAGATCAAACAAGGGAGCAAAAAGGCCTTTTTTTTACTCTTTTTAGAAAAGCATATTTTCAGAGGAAGTTCACCAAGCATTTATAAAGGGCCTGTTTTCATGGCAAAGAAAAGGAAGGCCTTCCAGAAAAAAAGGTACAAGTAAAAACTACCCTACATTAAGTGACTGAAGGCTAGAAACGTGATTTTCAGTGTTAATAAACAGACAAACACAGCCTATCTTCCCACATCAGGTATATTTCAGGAGAAAATAGTCTCATAATGATGAAGTTAATATTTCTGTCTAACATACTGCTGGTACATAATTCAGCTTGCATAACTTTAAAAATAGTTCCTGTTCCCTTAAAGACATTATCATTCACTGAAGTTCTTATCCGTACAATTAACTTGTAAAACTTGGCAATGACACATTGCTAGCTCTGCAAAGAAATATGGCCATGAAAGTAATTTCTAAAACTTCTTATAATTGTTCAAATAAAGAAATCTTTATATGATGAAAGCTCAATGTTAGTTCATGTATCCTAATTCATGATCTGAGCAATATCCAGGTAAGATGCAAATTCTGGATGCCACAGTACTTAAAAGGAATCTCCGTCAACAGCCTTCTCATAATGTTAAATAAAATAAGCAGACAATTTAGGTGTCTGTTGTCACCAAACTAATGATTGATACAGATCAGTAGCCCCCATCTCAGGCTTTAATAGGTAGCTTTTTTCTCCATGAGCTGGGGAAACAACCTGACCTCTCACATAGACTTGCCCTCTACAATCAAAAACAGAAGCCAAGAGTTAAGGAGACCAAACTTATATCTGGAGCTATTTTTCACAAGCTACTATTACTACCAGGTTTTGGTCAACACCTCTTAAAACTGAAGCGGCTAATACTGCTAATTACAGTATTATCTACCAAGATATTATAAATCTAGCTTTCCTTATGACACATTTTCAAAACTGACACCTTCAATTTGTATGCACCTTTCCAAAGTAAGGTGCTTCTATGTCTAATACTGTATCAGTAAATACTCCTCAAAGCGAAGGATGTAAAATGCATATAGTGTTGCTATGTTATTGCCAGCCAGGCTTGGCAATGGGATTGTTTTACAAAAGGCAGTCCTTCTCACATATTCAATTTGTTTTGCTCAGCTCATCTTGTAAGAAATGATCCATTGCCAAAAGGAGACTGATTACTGTTACTGGAATGAACGTTATCAGAGACATGATCTTGATAGATCACAGGCAAAGGACAGATGCTAGCGCAAGTATTTGCTTTTGTAAAATGAATCTGGAAGATTGCGCCTGTACTCTGAGGGTGAATTTACACTTCACGGCTCAGCTGATTTAAGAGGTCGCTGCTGCCAAAGGAGGATATCCCGCTCTGTGTTGCGTCACCCTGACCCCCTCCTGAGGAAGCCACAGCACTCGCTGCACCCTGGGTTAATCCAGCTCAGCTCACTAACATCACAGGCTCCCCCCTCCTTCTGTTTTTGAAAAATCAAGGTTATGGTGGCTTAGAAGGCTGAAGGCACCAGTGTGGGGTCTGATAGTGGGAACTGTCCTTTGCCGCAGAGCCAAGCTGTTCCAGCAGCTTGAGTCATAACATGTAACCTCATCCTGACGAGAAGCGTTGAACTCGTTTGGCTTTCCCACCACAGACACACGAAAGCACCAGCCCTTCCACAAACTGAACCTCTCTCTCCTTTCCCCAGGATTCTCTCAGACACTTCTCTTTTTCTAGCTCTATATTTGGTATTGGGAAAAAAAATCGCCTTGGTGAAGGAGGAGGGAAGAAAGGGTGTCAGGACAAAATTACATAGCATTTATTCAGGGCCATCTGTTATTCCAAGTCTCAAAGTACTATTTCTGTATCACCGCAATGTACCATCCCAGCCGTCAGAGAGAATTTATGGCTATTCTAATTGCAATCAGTTCAGCACAAGTTGAGGTATCAAATGTTTTTCTATTTGTCATAGAAGAGGATTTTTAGACCTTCGGGGGGGGGGGGGAGAAGAATCATTGTTTCTCTTGTTCTGTAAATACACACACATTAATACATTAACATGTTTCTAATTAATGAAGAAGGCATTAAAATCAAGGACACTGGAAATTTAGCAGGCTTCGAAACAACAGCAAGAGAAAAGTATTTTCTTTACTTAAAAAATTAACAATTTCTGCTATTCATTCTCAAAAAACAGCCAGTTGAGTATCACTGCAGCTGTGCAAAGACCTAAAAATGAAAGCCCAGCTTCAGAAGGATGGATACTATCTTTTATTTGCTCTATAATTAATGGTACTGATTAACCTTTAAAGCGGTCAGCTATTTCACTTAAAGGTGATTCAATAATATTAGCTGCAGAGTACTCCTTGACATGCTCAGATTCACTAGAATTAGATACAGTATCCAACACAATCTTTCACAAAATGAGCAACAATCTTTGCCAATAATCAATAGGAAATTGTTCCTGTAATACAGAACTTGACTGTAAAATGCACTTAATAAACCACATGGATTTTAACTCAGCAAAATGGACAGTATTTATACAGTAACCAGATTTCTTACCTGATAGGGCTGAAAGGCACTATCTTCAGTTATAAAATCCAGCTGTTTGTCCACAAGGAATTCTACTGCAGTAATTGAATTGTATACACTTTTTCCAACCAAGGGCTTGAATGTCTGTTGGGAAAAAAAAGAAAAAGAAAAGAAAATTAACTAATTAAAAAAAGCTCAGCACATCAAACCCCCAGGACTGTATAAACACTGACGTAATTCTTCCATCAAAACAAGTTAAAACAGAATAACAAATTATACAAGAAAAGGAGGATTTTGTGTTTTGTTGTTTTTCCTTTGTGCCGTTGATGGAAAACCAGCTAGAAAAGGGAACTACACCATACATTCTTCCTTTCCCTCATTGTGCTTGAGCAAGAGTGTTTACCACAGAAGCTCAAAGTACAGGAGCACGATTATATCTTAAACGTACAGCTTAGCACGCAGCTCCTCTCTTTCTGCCTGCAGGACTAGCTAGCGCAGTGGTAATTACGCTAAGGACGCTGAAGTGGAAACCGACTGCAGACGTGAAAACGCTCCCTCCCTTCCTGTTCTGAAATCGTTCACCTTGCCTCGAGTCAACCATCTCATTTCCCTGCCCGTCTCTGCATCTGTTCTGACTGCTGCCTGCCGCCCCCGCAGCCGCTCCTCCCTGCAGCAACCGGCTGCTCCGGCGCAACGGCTTCGGAGACGACAGCGCCTGGTCCCGGGGATTTTGCAGCGGGGCCAGGTTTCCTGCTTCCTCCCACGTGCTGGGGAAGCGGCGAGGGGCCATCAGCCATCAGCCG
>JAOXJM010000002.1:6616887-6634374 GCA_026413425.1 Tringa solitaria | reverse complement strand
CGGGGGCGGGGACGGCGGAGCTGGGGGAGGAGGCGACGAAGAGGAGGAGGAGGAGGAGGAGAGCTCGCCGCCCGCCCTTTGTGGGGCCGGCGCGGGTTAGCGAGCAGCTGGGCCCGCCGCGGAGGCCCCGGCGCGTCCCCGCTGCTGGGTCATGGCGCGCTGCCGCCGCCGCTTACATAAGGGAGCGCGGTGCCGGCGCTTGCCGGAGCGGGGAGGAGCCGGGAGGCGCCGATCCGCGCCGCCGGGAGCCGAGCGAGGGGAGGCACGGCGGCGGGCAGGGGCGGGGAGGCGGCCACGTCCCGCGGGGGCGGAGCGGCGGGCCACGTGTGGCGGCGGCGGCCCGGGAGCCTCCCGCCTGCCAGCCCGGCCCACGCCGGAGCTCGCCACCCTGCAAGACCCGAAACCGGGTCTGTGGCCTAAGTCCGTCCGTCCGTCCGTCCCTTCCCCGGGTCGGGCGAGAGGAGCGACCCCCTCCCCCCCACACACACAGGGCAGGGGACGAGCCGGCAGCCCTGGGCCGCGCCGCAGGGCCCCGTCGGGGACAGCGAGAAGCCCGGCAGGGGCTGGCCACCCCCCCAAGAGCACACTTCGCCCGGATCTGCAAGTATTTACAGCCCCTAAACCGATGCTAAACGTTCTCAGGCACAATTTCCTAATTTTCAGCATAGAACATGTTTTCTTCTTGAAGACAAAAGTAAAAATCCACCATAAAACGCTTTTCCCCACTGTTGAACACAAGTTAATGGCACTAACCAACTAGTAAACATAGTTACATAAAAACATCCATTCAACCTGAATAGTCCAGGGGGAAAAAAAGTACATGGTGCACTGTCTAATGAGAAAATGGTGTCCACAGAGAAATTTAGCAATCATGCCTCCAATGCATTCCTTGTGTTTAGCTCACATACACAAACATGGATAGAAGAAAAAAAAAAAGGAAAAAAACCACAAGGGAGATTGGGATAGAGGCATTTATTTCCTCCGAACCCTTTAAACATAAACAGCTGTACATTTTTTACTTCATGGAAAATATATAAAGCGTGCAGTTTGCCAAGAAAGTATGAGAATAATGGGAAATCAATGCATGACTACCTCTCTGTTCTCATCTTGAATTATTCCAAATGATGTAAGCTTAGAGGTGTACTGGAATGCTATAAAATACTGAGCTCTGAAATAATAAAATACTTAAGTGCAGCTAAAAATTAAAGTTGAACTGGAAGGCTCTCTAACCACCACAGACTTTTCTCCAGCACTAGGTTTCTTCCACAGCAGTTCACGACAAGCAGGGCAGGAACCAAACTACCTGCAGATGGTTTTTGTGCGCTACTCAGCCTACGCTCAAACCACCTAGCTGCAAAACTGGATTTTGCTTTGGAGGGACACTAGCAGAGGCGGTTTATTGTATTGATTTTCCCTTTTAAGTGGTCTTCCAGCCTGGCGAGCCAGAGGCGGCTGAGCAGCCTTATATGGCAGCAACACTGCGGTGCCCTGAGCAGCCTCCATCTATTCCTGACCACCCAGGACAGACAGTTGCTCCTCTCGTCTCCGGCACCCCTGTGCACAGCCCCTCAACCAGACCAGCTTGCTCTCAGGATAGCCAGAAAAAGACCTTCTCCTACCACCGGCAGAGCATGGGGCTCACTAACCCCCTCCGCCCCCACAACACGCATCCCCCTGCTCCAGCCAGGCCACACTGGGGCTGCACTTCCTCATCTCCAGAGAAAAAAAAAAAAAAATTAAACCAAACCTCGTTAGTGACACCATTTTGACATGATTTCCTTCCCGTTCCTTCTTCTCCGCACGCTACCTCCCCTGGGGTATGGGGGAATAAGACCTCAGCCGCTGTCACTGGTACCGACAGAGGTGACGCAGCAGCAGAGACCAACATGCACCTTTCTTCCATGTTCGGGGCCGCAGTTTGCGCTGCCTTTGGTGCAGAACGCTGCCCATTCTCTGCCACCAACCAGCAACAGGGCAGCTTGTCCAGTGAGCGGGGCAGTCTCTCACAGATAAGTCGTTCAGAAGCCTCACCACCCCTAAAAAATAAAACTTGACCCACCAGTAAAGGCTGACACAAGAAAATATCCTGAACTCAAGCTTTGCCAAGCAGTCAAGAATTTTTCCCAAATCTAATTCTGTACTTCCATAATCTTCAATTTATCTTTTAAACCACATCTGAGATTTCCTTCAAGAAGTACTGAACATCCCAAAGACGTACTACTACTTCCACAAAACGCATACCTCTCCCTAAAGTTCCAGGGCTTTGTTTTGCCGTTTCCCTCAACTACGAGTCCTGACGCTCGGAGTGATTTCAGGAAGGGCAGACAACTGAATTATGCCTCTTACCCAACGCAGCAGACTTCACGCCACCATGACACTAATGGTGCTGCCATAGCTGTGCAGTACGTAGTGCAACTGTCAAAGCAAGGCAACCCTTAGTAACATCCAAGACAGACACTGTTAAAATACAAATCACAAGACTGTCTGGAGGACAGGAAAGTTCACCCCTTTGGACAAAGCTTTATTAATAGGTGGCGACTTAGTAACAAAGAATATTAATACCCAGTGCAGCACCACCTATTCATTACCAAAGAGGGATTTTGCTAAAAATTCTCAAGCGGCACCAGCTACGCATGGAATATTAACCCGGCAACTCTATTTCCAAGGGTTTCACTTAAAGACGACCTCAGTAAAAAATCTAGTAAATAGGAAAACACCTTTTGAGATTACTAAAAAAAAATAAGGAAGTTGCTACTGGTGCAATTGCAAATGTTAAGTATGTTAGGGCAACATAAAACATTTACATCATTACAAGCTTACAAAATTTACCGTAATATACATGAGTGTATTCTTAAAAAAACCCACAGATTTGTCATGTAAAGCTACTAACACTGATTTTTAAATAACAATTTTAAAAATTACTGTCTTAAGACTCCCGAAGCCTACAGAAAATACTGCTATCCAAGCTCGGTTATGACATTTGCAAAATACTACACTTTTGAGCAGCTTATTTAATACTCACATTATTTTAGCGCTGCTTCCAACTACTGTTTGCTCCATCTCACAATTGGGCCTGAACTCTGTCAAACAAGCCATACTATAAGCTTGCAGGAACAGAGCTGCCTTTGTTCTTTGGCACTGCCAGTCCCCTATGGAATCAGGCAGCACACTGAACTGCACTCGGCAAACAATCCCTGACCTTCAATTACTGTCTTGGCTCCCTGCCACAGGATACATGTATTACTGGCAACAGTGTGTGCCCTATTTTTCAGATAATCGCTAGGAACTACAGATAATCATGAAAATCGACGGAAAAACGCACACATACCCTTCCTAAAATCACAGTCGAAGCTATGACTATGGCAAAGCCTTCCTCCCGTGTGCCGCAGCAGCACACCCCGGGCTCGGGTTCAAGCCAGCCATGTATGAGGGGATGGCAACACTGCAGGTTTTGTATTTTTAGAGACTGCACAAAACATTCCAGGTGGTGTATGGCTTTGCCTTCCTCTGCTGGAGGTTTTCAGTTTGCTTTATGTTTGCTTTGAGGCGGAAGGCACGTCGGCTTGTGCTGGCACAGTTTTGCAAGAGCTGCTCTTTTTGGCTTTTCTTTTTCCCCTTTAAACCACTGGCAGGTTTTTCACTCCAGCGCCCCAACACAGAGGGGATGGGCTCAGAGGGGCAGCGGGTGCCTGGGCAGGGCTGGCGGAGGCCGGCGGGCAGCACAGCCCCCCGCAGCCTCTTTGTTGCCAGGGCTGGGGCCAGCTGCAGCCCTTGCGGGCTGGCCGCCAGCCAGCGCCTGGGCCAGCAGCCACTGCTCTGCTGGGAGGCTGCTGGCACAGCCCTGCCAGAAACACCGCAAGGACATGGGGAAACTGAAGCGCACACAGAGTGATAGGGGCTGCTGGAACCCTCCCTCCCTTTCCTGAAGGCAGGAAACCCCTGTAACTGCAAACCGCGCTCCTTCCTCGCACCCATGTGTGCGGTGCTGCTGGCCAGGAAAAAAAACACACGGAAATATTGTGAATGAGTCAATATTTAAACTCTAAAAGAAATGAAAGTTATTTAGATCAATCCTCATCATTTAAATTACCGTTTTTACACTTATCTTCTTCCTGTGTGTGCTGCTCTACATTTGCTTAGCAAGCAGAACTGTTTCATAGGGATATGCCTGCAGAAATAATACCGTGTAAGAGCAGAGCTACGGACAATCCCACATTAGTGGGGAAATTAACTTTCTGATTAAGCATTTGTACAAACCAACTGAGTTCAAACAGTGTACTTAAGTGCAGAAACCAAAGTCCAAAGGAGGAACCAATGCATGTGAAACAATCATTACTACTAAGGCTGCAATACGTAAAATAGAGCAACTGACATGTAGGTGGCAGCTCATTTGGCAAATTCTTCATTTAAACTCTCCTTTTAGGTCAGGGAGGTGGGCAAATCTCACTTGGAGGCGGGCAGATATGCAAAAACTTCACCAGGCCACCTTTAGCAATTTTTCAAAATTGAGAAGCTGAGGAACATGAGCGACAATACATACACTTACGTATCAGCGCTAACCAACTTCACAGTCTATGTCAAACTAATCCAATTTAAAATATGGTTTCTATCTTTGCAATATTTTCAATCAACTTTTAAGATCACTTTTGTCCTTCCCTGGGCAAGCACCATGGGATTTAGTGCTGCATGCATCAACATGACTGTGCAATTTTCCCCATTACTTCATCCCCATCTACTTCATCAAACCAGCACTGTAATCTCAGCTCTGGGAATAAGCTCTGTTAGTAAATTTGCACTGGTTTTGTGGCTGAATTGGTGTCCCTGCTGCAACAGGAGATCAATAACGTTGGTAAAAGAAAAAAACAGAAGCATGGCGTTAAAAAAAAATAAAAATCATCATTATAGGCAATAGTATTACATGACTTTTCTTCTTTGCTGGAATTTGCTGCCAGTGTTTAAATGATTTGCAAACTTCAGAAACCACAAATTTTGAATATTCAAAAATAATTTCACAGTAAGTTGCTTCCATATCTCCTGTTACAAAACCCCAATACTTTGTACAGATAGAACTCATTTTTTTCAGGTCTAAGCTATGTAAATAGTCTTTTTTACAATTGCTGCCCCCAGTTTGTTTTCTTCCTAGTCCATTCTATACCTTCCCTAATTCAGTTTCTCTTAGCAGCCTGTTGCTGACGTTTGTCTCTCTACCTAGCCTCTGCAGTATGCCAGTTACAGACACAAATCCTTATACTTGGAACCTGCAAAACAGTGTTCTAACTCCAGATTTATGTCCAAAGATGAAATACTGAGCAGCCTCATAGGCATCCCTTTGTGGACGTCTGTCATCTCGAGCCCAGCATCGTTGTAACAGACTTGTGTTTTCCTGTGCCCTTCTCCCTTTGTTGGCTGAGCAGAAATGCCACTCACTCAAATGCAGTAATGTCATCCTTCAGCGTGACCAGCTCACTCTCTCTTTGGGGTTCAGGTTACACGAAACTCTTGCAGATCTTTCTTACAAAGCTTATAAAATATGTGTTTTTCTACCCATTCCCATAGTTCAGAGCACCAGCCTACACTCATCCTTCATTTTGATTACTGAAGCCTCCTTTCCTATGGCCTTAATAAATGCATACCTGTTCAGATTCACTCAAAACACTGTCACAAACACCTCCAACCCACAACGTCTATCCTTTGTATTCCTTCCCGCAGCAAGTCCCATCACATCAAACTGCACTTTCAGAAACAGCATCTCCCAATCCTGCTATCACTCATTTATCAATTTCAGGAACAGCTTACTGGCAACATTTACAAAGCTGATTCATTGACATCTTTCCATTTTCTCCTTAGAACTCTACTTTGCTGTACTGACCTCTGAAACCTTGACAATGGCTCAGCCACTTCTTTACGGAAGCCTCATCTTCCCTCATAAGCAATGCCTCCTATTTCCCATCTGCCTGTCTCTGTGTGTCATCTGCCCTTGACTTACTCTCAAATTTTAACTCCACGGAGAAAGGAACCCTTTTCTTTCTGCATTTGCTCTACAACTAACTGTGCAATGAAATCCTGGACGCTCATATGAGTTTCTAAGTGTCGTGGTAACATGCCACAGCAGTCATTAACCTTGGGACTGGATTCTGTCTTCCACAAAGCAAGCACAACAGCTTCAAGATCATAATGTTCTTACCCACACTCCTCCTGCAATATTCATCAAGCCCTTTTTAACTTGGGTGCCATCCATATTTTTCAGTATTCGTGCTTCTTCAGCCTTCTTGCTTCCCTCACAATAATGCCAAGCTCCCTCCAACTCATTTCTTGGCTTTATTCTCTCCTTCCATCCCTACTGCCAACATTCAAAACATTCTTGCATCCTTTTCCCCCTGAACTTACTGGATGTAACATTCATTTACCCAGCCTCCTTCCAGCCTTACCTCCAGAAAAACAACCTGATTGAGAACACCAACTTCAGGCTTCTTACATCCATGGAATTGCTGCTCTTCTGATTCAGCAGCCGGCACCGCCTCCCTCTCATACTTCCCACTAACTGAAGTCCATTACAGAACAGGACTCCACCTTTCACCCTCCTACTACTTCCTGCCCCTCTCATGCTACATTCCCAATTGCCTCTCTGAAGCACATCTCACTTCCTAAGAGTCACCCAGATTTAGCTTTCATAAGGTCCCTTTCTGGTTTTATTTCCCAGAGCTTAAATACCAGCCTCATCTTTTTCCACCTCACCCCCTACATCCTTATTAACTTTGATTTACAGACCACTACTTTTTTTTTCCCTAATTCTGCTGTTTTTTCAGTTCTTCTGCCCAGCTACTCCCTCTGTCTTTCCTTTGTCTAAGGCATCTTATTCACCAGCTTAGTCAGCTTCCTGTCTCTTAAATGGACTGTATTTTACTTTGAGTTTTTCTGTTTGCTCTTCTCCAAAACAACTTGGGTGAATCCTCATCATGGAAAGCTTAGCTTCCCACTGCAGTTTGGGCTCCCTGATGGCTCAGGCTGCCCGCAAGCCCTTCGGTCCAGGGCTGCCCTCCTGGAAGCCAGCCACCGGCTCCATTGGAGGCGAAACGGGGTGCGGTTCTGAGGGAGCCTCACTCCAGGCATCACTTCCTCCGTTACAGCAGTGCTGAGAATGCACCCGTGCTAGTATTTTCCATTCCCACAGCCCTATGACAGTATCCAAGTGACTCTTATAATATCAAATGATCCCCATATGCCTGACGCCACACCCAGGGCATGCACCATATTCTTGACATCATGCTATAAAACGGTCACTTGAGTAGGCTGTAACAACTCAGTTAAGTAGAAAGTCTCTACGGGGAGCAGAACTGGATCTTGAAACTAAGCTAGGATTAGGAAAAAAAGATATGTTGAACAGGAGCTCCTGTTTGGAGCTATCTGGAATAACAAAATCCTCAAAAACATACAAGAGCTGAAGTATAAAAATCTTGAAATAATATCAAGAACAAGAGAGCAGTATTTTAGAAGAAAACATCCTGTAGAAACTGAAAGAGGGAAATACCTGCTTCAGATTATCATATGGATGAAGTTGTTATACATAAATTTGGATTCCGTTTCTAAGAAGCAAAAGACTCCTCAAGGTCGTTCCTCCAGTCTTTGAATTTAGTCCTTTTTACTGACAGCAGTATGTTTCACTGTTTGTCAGGCTGAATAAGAGCTGTGGAATAAGCACCTTCAATTTGCAATATATTCAGAATGGGTTTTTTTTGTTGTGAATAGTTAAAAGGCTGCAACTTCTATTCCTTCCTCCCTCTCCACTTCCACTGACTCCAAAAAATCAGGAACCCCATTTGCCAGCTCTGCAGACTTTTTATCTGGCTATCTCTGGATTCCCTTAATATAGAAAGGCTATTGGGAGCGAGAGAGGATTATTCTTGTTTTGGATTCAGTGCCTCTCTGCTCTCAGTCCCAGCTTGTTTGGAATAAGGTCACACTTGGACGTTTTTCTGTGTTTTGTGATACATCCTCTTTTACATCCTAAACACGTACACTTTAAGCATAAGAGTATCTTATCTTAAAAGCAGTATTTTCATATTTCCAAACACTGACGTAAATATTAAGCAACATCGATGCATTGTGTTTTAATTATCTTTGTAAAAAGCTCCACCTTACTGAGACAACATGCTGGTATATACTCCTCAAATAAAAATATCTGATTATTCACCTCACCTTTGTGTGTCATGTAAGCAGTGAGAGATACTATCTAGTTTCAGACGATATACAGAAACACCTTTTAACCTTCTTGAGCAGTATTTTTTCCTGGTACGATTTTTTTATAATCATATTGTGACTTTGTCAGACTTCCTACACTGAGACACAATTGCTAACACACTGCTTTGATTCCTGACTCTATAGTGTAAAAGGTTTGAGAGAACTTCTCAAAGACAAAAACCTTGTAGGCATAAACAACCAAGAAGTCGAGGTTAAAAGTTTACAGTTGATAATAAAAAGTCTGATGGAACAGACGGGGTTTTAGTCAATATAGCTGAGCATCAGGATAATGCTGAAATAATGTTGAAACACCATCAGTCTATCCATCAGTCTATCTAGTAAACAAATTAGAAAATAAGCTAGATATCATAATGGATTCCCCCCCCTCCAGTGTTATTTTTAGATTCTTGCGTCTGCCCTCCCCTACATGCCTGTCCAGCAGCAACCTTGATGGACAAATACATTTTTTTTTCCTTTCACGAAAACACAGGACAGATGGTATTGAAAGTATTTCTCTCTGAGATAACAAGTTTTCTGCTTTTTATAAATTCACTCATCTTCAAACTGTGACAGCTGTGAGTTTAAAGATAAAATCAAAATGATCCAGATCTTGCTCATCTCCTTTCTCTAGGGTCCCTGAAAGGTCACACAAATATGTCTCACTTCTAAGTTTCCCACTAAACATGAAATGCATTTCTTTTCCAAGTTGAAACTTACTGGCATGTTATAAAGAAGCGGTGTACCCCTCTGCTTTTTTTTCCAAGTTTGTGTCTCAGGCCTGTATTGTGAATCCAGGATCTTCTGGATCCATTTGTGTAGTATATGAGACAGTATTTACCTCCAAGATCTATTTATAGCACAAATTACATTCCCTCATTCCTCCCATACTCGCATACATGACAATGTTGCTAGCCTACATTACTCACTCCCACTTAGTCCCTCGTGTTAGGCTGTACTTCTACACGCTGGTTATCCTCATCATCCACCCATGTATTCCAGTCAGTTTGAATTTATCTTTCTCCACCAAAGCTGACCAGAATTACATATGTTAGTTTAAAAGCACTCTCAGGGCAGCTGTACGAGGACACTAGCATGACTCTTCATTCTAGGAAGACATGTCTCATGTATCCCAGAGTCACACTTGTGATCATGTCAACATCACACAGCAGGTTAACAGTCCTCCTCTGACTGGCCAGAAGGCCCAGATCTTCTCCATGCCAGTGCTCCTGCTGGATAAGCTCTCATCTACGTTTGCTATCTGTTCCTAAATCCACTACTTTGTGTTTTATGCAGTTTAAATTTTCTTCCACTTCTATTACTTCACTTCTCAAGGACTTTGATTTTTAGTTGCATAAAACTCCCTCATCCTCTGTGTTAAGAGCTCCTCCTATTCTGTACCTTCTGCAGATCAAATTTAATCAATTAGTCAAAACATTTTATTGAAAACACTAGTCATTCCCAAAATGTGTGAACAACTATTGGTAGCCAGACCCATTTCAGCACTCCACTGCTCCACCTATTTCAACACCACATAGCTAACATCATATAAACCAATTCCTATCTAATTTACTGCTCATGCTACTAATCTCTGTCTTCCTCTGATTGTTCATCACTTGATGTACTATGGAATGCATTGCAGAAGTCTAGATTAATGATATTAATTGCATTTTCTTGCCTCAGAACAAAGGCGATAAGCCTTTTTGTTCGAGTGGGTCCATGATGCCACTTTTCAAGGTGCTGATGACAAGAATAGCCCATCATTAAGGGGGAAGGGGAAGAAACACAGAGCAGATATAAGCAGTCTATTTGTAAACACTTAAAAGAAAACAAGGTAATGAGTAAAATCCAGCCTGAATTCTAAAAATACATTATGTCAAAGCAAATTTCCTTTTCAAATAGAAGAGCAGATTGAGAAGCTGATCTATATCCTGACTTAAATAAGGTTCTTGACACTGCCTCCCTATGATATGCAAGTACACAAATTAGAGACCTAAGTGAAACTGATGTGGGTGCATGACAAGAAAAAAATAAAAAAACTACCCAGAAACAAACCACCCAAAACCTCCAAAAACACATTGAGAAAACATCAATAGCTCACTGTCAAAATATGTATCTAAAATGGAGTTCACAAAGTCACCTACACTGGGTCTGCTCTTACTCACTATTTTCATTTGTGACCCAGATGATACAACAAAGACTGCATTTATTAAATTGACAAACAACCAACTTGGTGGAACTGCAAATTACACTGGAGGACAAAAAGACAAACTGGAAAAATGGTCTGAGAAAAAAAAGATGAAACGCAAAACACTGCACGTAGGCAGGAGAAGTCAACAGCAGAAACACTGAACATTGAACAACAGGCCAAGGAGAAGTTCCACTGAAAAAGAGAGAGGTTATGTTCAACTTATGAACTGCTATGAGTTAAAAGTATAATGCTGTAAAAATGCAAACACAATACTGGGATATATGAATGTTAGGACAAGCTGTGTTCAGCATTACAGTACTCCAACTGAGGCTTTATGACAGTGGGCAGATTTGGATATTGTTCTTTGAGACAGGTATGTGCTCAAAAGGGAACAATAAAATGAGCACATTTTTGGAAAATACTATGCATGAGTACAGAGCTGGGTGTGTTTCCAGCTATGAAAACATGATACTGCAAGGAATAATTTCTTAATCTCTACAGCAGACGCAACAAGTTTTAATGTCCTTAATTTAGATTAGATGATCTCAAGGTCTTTTTCAGACTTATGATTCTAAAGTATCCACAGGGTCACTTACCTCTCCCAAATAAAACAGCATTTAGAAATGCATACCCAAATTAATGCTGTATTAAAGTCTGCTTTTATTATGCTATCTGCCTCTCTGCCCAGCTTATCTCACCAACATCAACTACTTCATCGCTTCTCTCAACAGCTACAAACAATTGGGCCTTTGGGGCCACAATGCAAAAGGGAGACTCTCAAGACCTTGCTCTCTGCACAATATTTTTGCACTCTTGAGAGCTGTGAAGTACCAGCTTCCCCCACCTGCACTAATTCCAGCCTGTGGATTCCCACCGATGGAGCTGAATGGGAAGATGTACCTGCAGACCTTGGGAATGGTTCTGGCAGATCATGCCTGACCTGAAGGCCACAGGTTGACTTTCCTTGTCTAGAAAATGAATTCTTATGAAAGACAGGTATTAGGTCACTAAAATTCACTCTTTGAAGTAGGTATATTGTATTTTACTTAATTTTCTTTAATATTTCAAGTCCTTCGTTATTCCCTCTCCTCCTACGCCCCTCCCCAATGCCTTCCAAAGTTTTACACATTGCAAGGGCAAACTGAAAGTCTTTTAATTGCTTGCATAATTCTTCCTTTCCCCCTCCTTATGTTGGCACTACTTTCTCCAATCATTGGTACTACCCTGAAAGAAAGATTAGCTAAAATAATTACAAACAACACTAATTGTTTTCTAATTCCAAGGTGGAAATTTCTCTTGGTCGGAGTATTTTACAATCTTTAAGTTCCTTCTGGTTGTAATAATTTCCATTCTCGATCTCATTATACATCTCTTTCTCTGAAGTTATCATCATCCTTATTGGAAATTAAGCCAAATATAATTAATGTTTTAGTTGTGTATTATTGTTATTCTCCACCCTTCTCACTCTACAGTATTTGTTTTCACATCATTTGCAAGATCAAATTCATCTTTTAGAAGAAAAGAAATTGGAATTAAATTCCAATAAATTCCTGGATTAGTCTTACTATGTATCTTCAGGCTGGCTATTCATCCATTTTGGTCTGCAGACCAGCAGAACTCATCCTTACTTGGGATTCAGTTTCCAGACAAATTTTACATATCTGTGACTTCAATAAATGCAGTCCGCAGGCTCCCTACACCTGTCATCAGCTTTGCTTACTTAAATTTGCCACTGAGATCCAAAACCTAAATTCCAAACCAACGTTCCTGTATTTTTTCATGTATTTCAAACTGAATCAACTCACGATTACTAAAGTGGTAATTTTATGTTCCAACTGATCAACTGCAAACTGTCACTGAATGGGAAGGTCCTGAATGCCTCACCAGCCCAAATCACTTCCTCTGTCCTCTGGCAGCCCAATCCACCAGAGCTCACCCCCCCACCCCGACCCATTTTCTCCGGAGTCACCTTGCTGATGTAACTCACGCCTTGGCTGCATGACTGCTAGGATCAGCTAGACAGGGGCAGAAAGAGTGAAGCCAACCCTTTCAGCAGCTGATTAAGCATAAAGTGAAACTGAATCCCCAGTCCAAAATTATTTTCTAGAATAACTTCACTGCTTTTCAAAATGAAAGTCTGAAGCAACACTGATTTCCTGTTGGTTCAGTGACTAGTTTAAAGAAGAAACTTGCCAGCAATCACATCCAGGAATTTCTTGGCCCCTATCATTTCTTCTCTAATCTCTACCTGGGAGAGTAAACCACCTCATAACAAGCAGTATTTATCTAACAACACTACAGAGATCCCTATCCCTATTCGAGTCTTACCTGGGGCTAATAACAGATTCTTTACTCCTTCTGTCATCTTTCTCCAAAGTGATTTTGAGCCAAACTGATTTTGGTTTGTCCTTTTTACCCCAAGGTATTTTTTCTAGTCGGCCATCTAATTACTACCGCACAATTTTTGCTTTTTTTCAGTTATTTCTGAACAGCACAAAGTGCTTTAAATGCAACTAATCCACTTATTAAGAGCATCCTACTATGCTTCTGATACGCAGATATTTCATATTCCAAGCTTGATCAGAAGCTCGTGTCTCCATTTTGTTGTCCAGGCTCTCAATCTGTATACACAACATTTCAGTTGTTTCTTAGTAACCACATCCCATTATCTAGTGAAAACCTTTCCCTAGCTGTAATGCCTGACTATCATTTTCCTTAATCTTGGAGTTCTTTTATTTCTGAATTAGTACTAGTCCTCTACCCACTGTCACTTCTCCATATGCTGAGACAGAAACAAAGGTTTACCTGACAGCCCTCTGCTGAGAGCTAAAGCCTGAACGGAAGCTGCCTAGGTTGGTCAAAGCTTTGTTCCTTACACTGAAGTTCCCAACCATTGCACTAGCTGCCTTCTCTAAAGGCACTTTTCTAGGTACCTAGGGGCAGAGCCTAGCTGTAAGAGTGAGCTGCTCAGGGGTCTCCTCTCCAGGGACCACAATTCCACTTAAGATCATCAGACCATCTACTCTGTGTCTTCTCCAGTAGGGTATGCACATCTGTAATCCACCATGGCAGAAAATTCGCTGCTGTTTATCCTATGATGAAGGCTAATGATGTAGTCTTTCCTTCCCACTCCCACTCAAATCCCTTCAGGATCTTTCTCAGATTCCCATTCTGCCTTATCTTCCCATTCAGCAACATCAAAAGTCCCACCAAGAAGTCTGCCATTCCTCAGCCACATGAGCCTTCTCTTAATTCTTGGATCTGGTTCAGGTTTGAAGCCTCATCGACAATGGCATCTTGAGCCTCTCCCATTTTCTTCTCCTCTTCCCCCCCCCCCTTAATACAGTTCAAAAGTGATTTCATGCATGCTATATTTAGTCTTTATTAAATCTGCCATTTTTCAGGTTTCCTCCATTGCTCCCCTGATTATTAACTCTCATCTCTTTCAAGTCCTAGCTTTCAAAAAGGACACATGTTAAACTCCCTTGATACACTCACCAGTTACAGAACAACTAGTTATCAGCTGCCTGACTTTTGAAACCTTTTCTCTAAAGGAACTTCAACCTTTCATTTAGCTCAGCTGTGGCTAGCAGCAGGAATCGGTCTCACACTCGAGTTCAAATGCTGTCCATAAATTAGATTCAAATCAAACACTAGTCAGTGATCTTCAAGAAACAGGATTTGCTTCCCGGTCCCTTGGGAAAGGGTCCTACACTGGCTTTGTTGACCTCTGCTAAAAGCTCAATGCTTTATAACAAACTGGATGTGTCAAAGATGTCTGCTTTGGCTATTCTCATGGAAGTCTGTCCAAATTTGGCACAGTTAGAGGCCAAAAAAAAAAAAAGAGTTCACAGATGTTTAACTGAGAAATACTTGCAAGCAAGGGGCTGCTTCCTTTCCTGGCAATCACTGCTCCTGACTAGCAAGGGCCACGGTCTCAGAGATCAGAACAGAAAGTGTCCCCTGTTGCTGGTACCCAGCACTAAAAGAAAAGGAAGACTTAAATTAAGGAGGAGGCACGGGGGGCAGGAAAAGAACCATCAGAAGGGCAAGAAAGAGTGAATGGGCACAACAGCTGGCAGTGGAATAACAAGAATAGAAAACTCTATATGCTACCACTGCATATCCCCCGTGGAAGCTGGAAATGTACCTAGAAACCTCATGCAACACTCTGTTCTCTAACCAAGATGACTTACTGATTTTTCTTGTACCTGGGCCACAAATCCAGCCAGCCAACTGGTGTAATAAAAAAAGCTTCACTCTGGAAAACTCTTGAGTACTAAACAATAAACTGAAAAGCTAAGCTTTTCTCTACCTCACTATATTCTCTGTCACTGAAAACAGACCTCCTTCAGGGACCCCCTTTCCCCAAATTCACCGGAAGGAGCAGCACTCTATTTCTTAAAGTACTACCCGTTCTCAACAGTGCCAAAGCAGGTATCACCCAGGCACTCTCTGCACTTTCCCCATACGCTGCTCTATCTGACACCGTCTGTTTTTTCCTGACCTGTACCACTTCTGAGTCCTTTTGCCATTGGCAAGATAGAGCATGCTTATGTGAGGATGAGAAACATTGCCTTTCCTTTTTTTTGCCTTTCAACTTCGAATAGCTCCTGTAATTATTTTTTTTTTTTTTTTTAATTCTCCTAATTGTGACATTTTAAATTAAATTATTTTTTTGACCCAACAAGCCAGGTGTAACTGATAAAAAAATCAATAAACCAGATAACAGCATCAAATCTAGGACTACTCAAAAGTTTGGGTTTTTTTTTTACCCCTATTTAAGATACCCTCAAGCTGTGCTTATTCAAGATATAAAGCAAGCAACGGATGGAAGTTCAAAAACAAAGCCTCCCTTTGTTCTTTATATTCTTATACCTGTAAAATGATTTTAAGAACTTTACTCCCTTCCCCACCCCCAAAGGAACAAGAAAAAGCTTACATTAGCTATGTATTGAGGGAATAAAAGAATAACTCTCACTGACAGGTTTTTATTTTTCTCTGAAAGAGAGCTCTTTCAGACCAAGACTCACAAATGGAGCTAGACAACGGGGCAAACACTAAATCTCTAGGACACCTCCCCCCATTTCATAGCAGTATAACATTGTACATTGAATTACTTCAGGTGAATCTATAAAATGAACGACCCATTTCTGGTCAAAAATCCCAGCTGTGAATCACATAGCCATTTGGCCTATAAAAAGCAAAAAAAAAAGTTCTCAACACCTGTTCTGATAAAAAAAAAAAAAGTGGGGCTGTTTTCCAATGAATATAAAAGATAAGAACTTTTTGAGAAAGAAGCATGGCAACTTTTAGAACTATCTTTCCTTATAAAAAAAAAATACCCTGGCATACCACAGAAATGTTTAATTTCTCTCTCTTCCAGTCATTATTCAGTCTCAAACAGTTTCTCGGTAAGTTTCTCTATAACCAGGTTAGACCCAAGTTTCTCTGTCTAATCCTGAAAAGAAAGGGGATAAAGAAAAAATACATCCATGGTTTTCAGTTTATTTCAGCAGAAGTAAAGACACTTTGTATTAAGTGGCTATAACAGTGGTTTTAATGATAGAAGAAAATACATATCCAGTTTAGGAATGTGGTACAGATATTCTAGCTATGGAAGATCTCTCAAACTCAAATATGTTTACAAGAATTGCGCCTTCCCCCATTTTCAACTTTGCCTTCAAGCTAAAAGATGACTTAAGTAACAGATCAATGGACTTCAGAAATAAATATCTCATCATTGTAATGAAAAAGAAATGGACCACTAGTTGTCACAGCAGAACCTAAATTAGGTTTCTATATTTAGTAGTATCAACCTTTCTTTTGAGGATAGTAACGTGCTTCAGTTGAAGGGCAAAAGAACTCATAGGAAGTTCATACAGAAGCTCCTGAATGAGAGTATGGGTGGCAAAAGAGAGTGAAGGGAAAAAAATGTATATGTAATGATGATGAGTATCAAATGTAATTAGAACATCAAAATTAAAATTAATTTTGTAGAAGATGGGAGGCATATGAAATTGGAAAGTGAAGTTTAACTAGTTAAGTTCTAGATCTTTAAAGAAATTAAAAGGACAAAGCTATTCATTCCATTATCAGCTTTTTATTTATGACCTTTCAAACAAAAATGAATTAAAACATTATAATGACACCAGATATCTCTTATAATAGTAGTGTTGCAGTTATTAAGGTTTAAGGATGAAGATTGACACTTCTATTTCAAAACTGAAGAATTTGCATTATTAAAGCTTAGCAGTTTAATTTCTTCTGTATCTGTCAATCCAATAAAATATATTGGCTCTCCCACAAGCCCTACTCCACCTATTATTTCACAAAAATACCAAGAATTTTTCTTCCATTGCATTTTCCAGTCCCAAACACTGTTATGCTTCAGTTACTCCTCTACTTCTGGTCACTGACACAAATTTTAGAAAACTGATCCTCTGTAAGTGAAACAGTACTTTAAAGTAGACTCTACGAGTGAAAGTTATTCCTACTTCATTTTTGCCTTTCATTTAATCTCATTTTCTTTGTCACTACAATGTTCCCAGTCTGCATTTATTAAGAATAGTCAAGGTGACCCTAACTCACTTATTTAGTATCTAAAACATACAGCAACTCCAGATATTCCATTCCAAATACATCCAATTTATTTTCATTTCAATTTTAACCACACATCAGATCTTGTAGGACAGATAAACAGAAAAAAAATGCAACCTGCTGAGCAAAGCTGCGGTACTCAAACAAGCTACGCTATGTAAAGTGTGATGGACTTCATATTTGAAACAACTCGAGTTCATACATATGCAGTAGGAGAGAAAAGATTATTAATATAAAATATATTGAATTATCCACAAGACTGGAACACAACAGTTAATTAGGCCGGCAAAATGTAATTCCCAATAGTATGCCATGCACATGTGATCTTAACATTGAGCCATATAGCCATGAAGAGGAACTGATCTGTTACCTAGGCATTTAAATATTTAGTAGAACACTGGCAAGTTACTGAAGTATTTGTGTGCCGTCTTGCTAAACCATCCTGCCAACTCCAATTTTTG
>JAOXJM010000002.1:6596863-6616787 GCA_026413425.1 Tringa solitaria | reverse complement strand
TTTTGTATACATTCTTTCAAACATGATTATTTTAGAGAAGAAATTAAACCCATACTTTTTGTTCTCTGGTCTGGCAATACCTTGCAGCTCTACTTCTCACATGTAAAAACTCAGACTTTTTTAAAAGTGCTTTCTCTACAGTTCTAGATTATAATAGATTTAATGATAAAAAAAATTTATACTTTAGTGCAGTTGGCATTCTGCCACACCATATAGCTCTTCCAAATGGAGAACTCTACCACTGGGCTAAAAATTTTGTTTTAAGGATCGAAGTAGCTTGATGAAGATGGGAAAGAAAAAAAAAAAGAGAAATACAAATATATATTCATGCAAACTTTGCTGGGAAGGTATTGTGCCACAGAAGGTAGACCATAACCTGAGTACTTTTAGGCATACAGCAGGAAGCAGAGGGCAGAGACACAGCCACTCTTCCACCGACCACGTTGTAGCAGCGTGGCTGGAAAGCAGAAGCCAGCCAGACCACAGTAACCATGGTGCACCAGCACCCCTTTCACCACTACTCCTGACCAGAGCTGCAGCAGACACTCACAGACCATGTTCAACGCAGCTGGGAAAGTGCAATGAATTCATCCCCCCCCCAAAACACTTATGAAACCAAACTCTCATTCAAGAGGAGAACACTCCACATAAAAGGTTCATGTCCATGAATGCTTTCTAAGGAATGCAGCTCAGGTAAATATACTTTACTATATTTTGTCTGTCATTTTAGGAATTAAAAAGCATGGGCAAGAACTGAATTTCAGCTTGCTGACAGGTGAGTTCAGTATAGAGACTATTAGGAGAACTCAAATCAAATTCTGCATTATGTGCAGCCATTTAAGCATTTACTCCAGGGCTTCCCTCCACACCCCCTGGGGTGGATTGGGGCAAGGGTATGTGAACATAAGTTAACAGTCTTAATGCCTTCGGGTTTTACATATTAGCAAAAGACATCTGCTAACATACGAAACAATTTCTGTCTAAAAATCAGTACTCTTTCATGACAACTTTTGCGTCTCTAACATTTACTGAATCACTTGTTTGTTTTTCTGCCTGTTGCACAAGCGAGCAGTGGAGTGGAGGAATGCTGACGTTTGAAGAGGGAAGCCCAGTTTCAAGATCCTCTTCCCTCTGCTTCAGAGCAGTTTTCGTTACTCCTCCCTCTGAACCAGGAACCTGGACCAACCTCTCCTACCTCCTGCATCAGCAGCAAAACCAGACTCTGGCAGGGAAAAGGACTGCCTGACCAAACAACCTCCCTGTGAAGGTTTCCTTGATACTACTCTATGATTTAGAAACAGTTTATTCTGCCGAAAAGTGTATTTCTGCGGCTACCTCAACCATCTAACAATGGCTGATGCTCTAATCCAGTTTGGTTTACTAATTTTAATGGAATTCTAAGTTGGAAATGAAAGCTATTTCTACCTCTACCACATTACAGCTGACGGGGGTGGAAACCGCAAAACTTGCATTAGAACAATGAGTACTATTCTTCACAGCACAAAAAAGTGCTGAATTTTAGAGAGTATCAGACATCAACTGTGAAGTCTGTACAGTCTTCAGTGAAGGGCAGCATCTAATCCAGAGAAAACAGATTTTAATACCAAGTTTTGAAAAAGGATTTCCCATGGGTAGTCTGTTTTAACAACAGTTACCACATTGGGACATCTGAAATTACTATAGTTTTTCCCAGACTAGAAGTGGAGCCTAGATGACCATCAATTTCAGAAGCATTCATTTTTGTTAATTAAATGCTCAAATTCTCATATTCTCATACCTTCTCTCAAAGGGGTAAAATGGGACCTATTGAAACTTACTAAACTAAGCACCAAGTTTCTTTTTAAAAATAAAATTATCCCATATTATATTTTGTTTTAGGTACCACCAAGTTATAGTAAACATTAACTTTTTAATGGTTAAGGTACATAGAGCATCCTTGCACTTACCACATTAAAATAAAAAGCCTATTGTGTCCTAATGTCAGTGTAGCTAGCTAAAAGTCATGTAAGTGAATGAGAGTAACTTCTTTCTCCCCCTGCCCAATAGATTAAGAAAAAGCAGATAGGTTGTGCTGAACAGCATTAAATACAATTAGATGCTTCTCAGAAAACCATGCCTGAAAAAGACCTGTTCCTATACTAAGAACTAAACTAAAGTAGGTCTGGAAAGAAGTGACCACATTAATATTTTTTTGCACGTAATGTTTGAGTAAGCTTACCATGCAAATATATTTGTATGATATGCAGTTAGAAAGAAACTAAGTTCTGCCTCAGATTATTTTCCTTAATTTTAAAGTTATCTACTTTTTATTCTCAACAGAAGTGATTTAAAACAATTGTCAATCATCAGCAAGAGTCTATCCATGGATCTCATCTATTTACATTAGAGTTGCTCATAACATAAAGGTAGCGGAAGCAGCTGGCTGACACAGACAATGTATTTACATTTCCTCAGAGCCAGACTGAGGGAATTGCACTCGTGCCTGCAGGAGTTGGGAACAAAACCCTGTGCTTGGCCCCACGCAGCACCAGGAACGCAAACGACATGCCAGGAGAGTTCCTGAGGAGCTCCCACTGGGAGCTCACGCCTGGGAGATGAGATGCCAACAGTCCAGTGAAAATGCCCAGAGCATGAACGGTGAGGACATCACACCCTACCCATCTGCTGTGCTGCTCCACATCATCTGCTCCAGTAAGCATAGCCTGTGTGACAGCCAGGCTCCAGTGCTGTGGCTCATCACTGTAGGGTCACAAGCTGCTCTAGGTCCCTGAAACCACCTTCTCTCCTACAGAAGCAGAGACAGCATTGGAGGGCCTTTATGTTAAACATATCAGCAGCCCTCCTCTGTTTCCAACTAGCAAAAACTCACATCCTTTTTACTAGCATGCTTTTGATGAGAGGAAATGTTAATCTTATCGCAAAGGCCATGAAGTCTTGGGCTAGGCTGGTAACTGCACCCTTCTTTTTCCTACAAGCAGTCTTCTGTTGGACTGGTGCTGGCAAGGCTCCCTGCGAAGTCACGTGTTTTGGCATTTACTCTTTTATTGCAGTATATAGTTCCTCTTATAACTTCCCGGTCTACTGCTTCTGTTTCTCTGAAGAAGCGAGCAGATGTCCCTGTATTTGTTACATTCACACCACGTTTCAGGGCTTCGTTACCAAACATGAGGAGCTTTTTTTAGAATTATTAAAAGAAAAAAAAGAGATGCCACCCTCCTCAGAACTGCAGGTGTGATGTAGCAGACCAAAGCACTACCTGATCACCCCTTCACGTTTCCTTCAGTTCAGAGAAACCTCTTCCAGCCACACAAAGACTATCATCCTGGCTAAGAAACCTCAAACATGAGAAATGCTCTGACTGACAAAAGTAACCCGGGGTGGGGTTGAAAAGAAAGGCAGCTTTTAATCACAAGTCTCAACATGCTGAGTTGCTATCAAAACATCCACACCACTACCAGAAAACACAAAGCATGCCAGGTGGCATGTTTACTTATTGTACATATGAAATTTTAACTGTCTGGTATAGTTTATCCAGTGCTGACAACCTCGGTGCACACACGTGCAGTAGCCTGCAGATCCTCCCAGGAACTGCATAGCCCAGCTTCTGGCATGGGAGACATCTTGGGGCTCATCTGAAGAGCTCTACCTAAACATCTTTGAGTTTGCATGTTTGTACCCACCTGAGATGATGAAAATTTGTTTCCCTCCACCATAATATACATAAAACTAACCAGTGAAAACATGGTATATATTTATCTGAAGAGGTAGGATTGAAATGCTGCGTTAGTACTCCTACTTTATTCCTTCAACGTGGGTGCTCAAACTCATGCGGGGATCTCTGAAGTACGGAAATGCAACTTAGGACTACCTATGTCATGTCTCAGTTTATATCTTATAGCTAAGACTTCAAAATACTGATCTATAACATAAAAAGCTTAATGGACACTCCTGTTATTTGAGAATATTCAGATGGGTAGATGAAGGCTCAATACGACTGCCAAGAAGTGCATATGGGAAGATCATAGACTACCATTCCTTGAAAACAGCTGACAAAAGACTTTACTCAGGAAACTTTGTGGCAGTATCATGTTATTGTACTACTATGAACTTTTTGATTTTTTTGGAAAAGTAAAATTGGCTTCCTCCTATCAACTCTCTCACTACCGAGATTTCAAGCCTTCTTTTTACCAAGGCTCTGTTGCAACTAACGCAGTGGCCAGGTTGGCTGGTATCTTCCTCATCTGGCATCTCCACTAATGTTTTTTTTTGTTTTGTTTTTTTTTCTGAAGGTTGCAAAACAGCTGATTGCACATGCCTATTAACAGGGACCGATGGCAGGAAGTTGTCTTCAAGTAGCTCCATTTTTCTCTTCAAGGAGCACAGAGTAGCACTGGATAATTGTACATTCAAAACAAAGACTCTTTCATATGAAGTGCCCAAGGTTGATGAGGCTGTGTGTGTACAAGGCTGTCAGGGAGCTGACAAAACACTGGCTTTATCTCTGTGCCTCACAGACATGTAAGTGGTAGCCCTCAACACAGGCTGAGATATGATGACTTTGAAGCTAAACCTCAGTAACGGCTTTATTGTTTGAGTTTGGGTGGGAGGTTTTTGCATAGACTAATTCAAGCTAGAAAATAAGTTACCTGGCATCTCCAAAGCCCAGAATTAACCATATCCAAATGTAGGGATTACACGTATTTCCTGCCAAACCCATGAAAATCACAAACTGAAAACTATCAATTATTTTGTTTTGCTGTATGGGTTGGTTGCTTTTTTTTCTGGTAAAGTCTACTTCTAACCCATCACAGAAGATTCGGATGAAACTTTTACTTGTCAGAAAGCCACTCTCAGATACATGCCCTGCTTTGAAGTCTTAGATAAGAAATCCTATAGGCTGACAAATACGCACAGCCATGCAGGGCAGCTAATACTATGGAATTAAAGCTGGGATGGTCACGAGTGATGGGAGTTTACAACCCAGGTAGCTGCTGAAGCAATGCTGATCAACTTCTGATGCTAGGAAAGGGAAGGAAAGAAAACTGCAAAGGCCCAGAAATTTGACTTCACAGCTTCATTTCTGTGCTGTTAACATCTATCCTGTCTGCACTGAAGAGGGTGAAATCACTACAGAGAGAGTTGTTTACTCTAATACAGGGCACAAGAGGGCATAATGAGAAACTTCCAAGAGGGCAGAAAGAGACTTGAAAAAGGCATGTCAAAATGGAACAGCGTAATTCTCTCTCTGACCACACATATAGCTCCCTAAACCACATCAAAGGATCTTACAAGAAACAAAAAAAAAAAATCAGAAACCTAAAAGAAAAAAAAAAGAAATATTTCCTAAAGAAGCTGAGAAAATCTTGTCTGAGGAGTGTATAATAGCAGAAGGAACTACTAGCTAACGTTAGTCCCATCTCTTCCTTGACAAGGATACAAGCAGGGATACTAGGTCACACCAGGTCACTACCTGGTTTCAGCAACTCACACACACTTTCTGCCCCTCAAAACCAGAAAGGGGCACATTGAATGATCTAGCACCTACTGGCAAACAGTGGTTTTACGGAGCGACTTCCTGAGCCAGAGCCTGAATCCTATTTCATTGTCCTCTCCCTGAGTCAGCATAACCACCTGCTGTATCCATGTACATTTTTTGCCACCATAGCACACACCATTTGGTGGCAAGGGCAACGTGACGATAACTTTATTATTCCCTATGTGGTTAAAGTACTTCCTTTTCCTTGTTCTGAGCCTGCTGTTCCAATGCCTCACTGGGCATCCAGTGATACTTCAAGGCGATCATTTTTGGTGTGCTATCTCAATAGCATTCATTGCCATAAAAAAGTCTGCCCCCTGCCATCAGCCCTCTTACAAGCTGGAGAACACAAACCCATTCCACACTCCTGAGGAGAAGTTGCTCCCTATTCAATATTTTGTTTTGACCCTCTTCAATTTTACAGTCCTACTATACAGTCCTTGAGGTAACCAGACTGCATTCACTATGACAGGTAAACACCCACTATTAGCTTCTACAGTGACATAACTTTTGGTTTTCCTTTTTGTTTTGCTTTTTTGTTTGTATTTCTTACCCTTTTTCTATTGCTTGCTACTATCCAGCTGATCACTAGAGCTAAAACCAAGACAGAAACAGCAAGCTGCAGTTAAGGTCAATTAAGGGCATACGACCACTACCTACTCTTTAGAATGATGTTAAAATGCTTGGTAACCAATCAAATGTGCATTTAGAATTAATTATTTTAAAGGGCTCATGGTATTCCAGTACCAAAATATTTTTTTTTAAATGCTATCAATGCATTTCTGAATGGAAGAGCTCCACAGAGAGACTTACATCAGAGTGAAGAGCCTGACAAAGGAATTTCTTCATTTTATGGAATTCCAGGTTCATAAAAACTTGAAGTTAGAAATAATGTTATTTTAGATTAACAGATGATCTACCAGAACACAGTGTTTCCATCAGTACATGGCACTGTCAACACTTGTATGAAATCAATGTGTGCTTCATTTGGGAGATGGGTACAAGCCAAAATAACAAAACATTTTAAGTTGACAATATTACTCCAGGGTCCTGAAAAAAGCTTGCATTTGTAAAGATCTGTATTATTTCAGAAAGAAAGCTGTAGTGACGGTTTTAATTCCTTTGTTACTGTCAGTAGCTAAAAAAGATGGCTTAGATGAACACTTTAAATGTATTTATTTTATGCATTCTAAAAACTTGAAATAGTTTTTACTGTACAAAATCTTCATTTACTGTAAAATCTTCACAGTCTTACAGACAAAATACTACAAGAAAATATTGCCAGGATAAGGCTTATAGGGGAGAGACTATCAAAAGATACAACTATAAAAAGATAGTAGACCAACTGATGACTTAAAATGAGGAAATCTGCAAGCATACAGCATCTTTCGATCATCAGAAATCTGTACCTCTTACCAAAGAAAAAGCCATACTTTTTCCAGTTTCATTATTTTATTCACAAAGTCTTTGTGTGTTGATAAATCTCACCTTGGTGTCTTGCACAAACAGCAAAACAGCATTGCCTTGGGTGAACTTCACATGAAAATACTTCCTGAGGCTGTTCAGAAAGA
Source organism: Tringa solitaria (assembly GCA_026413425.1). Taxonomy (NCBI): domain Eukaryota; kingdom Metazoa; phylum Chordata; class Aves; order Charadriiformes; family Scolopacidae; genus Tringa; species Tringa solitaria. Next base: position 6,609,680 of record JAOXJM010000002.1, on the reverse strand, counting down.
TATTTGCCAACAAAGCAGCTTGTAAAAATGCAGACTGAGCAGTAGAAAGATAGACTGGTATTATTTTCAAGATCATATAAAAGACCCCTATACACTTCAGCCAAGGAGAAGAAAAATTTCCTTTATGTTTCCTGAACTTTTCAAGACAGCATTTATGAGGTTGTAGATTGTAAGAGTGCATTCTTAACGGCAACAACATCCCATCAAACATCTATCAACAAATCTGTTTTGGACAGAAAGGGAGATATAGGTGTTGGAGTTTATTCTCCAACAATGGCTTTTAGTATAAAAGTGTTTTTCCTTTTCAGAGTTTAAAAGCATGCTTGAATTCTGTGCTATACTATCATAAAACAATCAATTGACCTGACTTCAATTTCATCTGAACACGCAGCACTATTGATATGAATTTTTATAAAGGAGGAAAACAAAGTATAGCTGTCTTCATAGTTAATGCTTTTTTACCAGACAACTATTTTGAGCATTAGAAAGTAGAGCAGAAATTATGTTTGAGGAATACTAGGAATAAGACTTACATAACTTTTGACCTAAAGTAAATATTAAAAAAACAAAAAAGGGATGCTTATATTAAAAAGTTACCTGATCACTTCTACTTTTATAGCAACAGAGATGGAATGGAAGAACTCAATTCCTGACTAAATTTTAATATACCAGGTATCAAGATACTATCTGCTCAGCTCTTTTTTTTTTTAAAGTACTTTCATGCAGAATAAAAGACACTCCCAAAGTATTTCATATAACATAGAATTTAATCAACTATGTCTCAGCTACAGTTACTAAATTAGATCTCATATGATGTTCTCTGCAATATTCCACCACAGTATTTTGTACAACTCCACAGAAATTTTTTTCATTTGTCCTTTACCCACCTAGCTATTAGATAAACTTTTGCATTTTTAGAAATAAGCATGCTCTGGACAATTCCCAGCACCAGGCACAGGGTAACAGGCAAAAGGGAGAAGATACATAATCTGCTTTATTTAAAATTTAAAAATACTCAAAAGTTTGAGAATGATGGAAAATGCACCCTTAGTGAGTCACTAAGGATCACCTCACACTGTTGAAAAACTGGTGGATCATATATCAGTTAGATTGTAAGATGATCAAGAAACAATATTAGGCATAGACACTGTCATCCTCTCGTTTACATATGCAACTTTAATGACAATTTATGGAGTTAAGAATAAAAAAAAATTCTGCAGTTCAGGAACAGAGCATTGAAAGTTTCTACAGGCAACTTAATCCTTCAGCCTATCCACATGTAAGCAAACAAAACATTATCCAGTTTTTCAATGGCTGACTTTGCAACCTGAATTATGGCTTTAAAAGTATGAGTTGCTTGGTCTGTGATCTCCTAAACTCAAAATGGAAACTGGTATTACAGAAACTCCATCATGTGAAAGTATACTGACCCCACAGAGATCACAAGTCTAATTTTAACTTTTGTATTTGACTTATTAACCAAATGAAGTGAATGAAAGAGCAGCAGGCATGGGGACCTCTGTCTGGAACTACATATACTCTCTTTAAAATATTCTATCTTCTCAAACAAGGATAGCCTGAGATAAGGATATCCTTGAATTTCCAAAACTGAATACCAAGTGTTTCGCTGCTCAGAAGCCAAGCAGCTATGTTCCTCCCAGTAACTAAGGAACCAGAAACTCTGGCAGGCTCCCACAGAACACAAATCCAGAAGACCTTACTCAAAACCAACCTACCTCGTCAGATGTCTTTTAAGCTAAGGAGCCTAAAAACCTGTGCTGCAAGGCAATCACAGAAGCTGGAACAGCTTTTAACAGAAGACTGTTCAGACCAGTCCGAAGAAGGAGATGAAAGACTATGTAAATGAGCTTCATAATTATTTGGTAGACAAGTGTTGGTACTCAGGATTCACAGGTTTTATTTTTAGTTCTGAAAGGAAGTATGCTTTTTTAGAGACAAAACCCTTTGCCTGGTCAATCCCAGTTGGCCTCTTTCTGCTTTCGCTGCTATTACCACTTCAGCAAAAGAAATTACTGTTGTTCTTGCTTCAGCTGCTGATAGGTTTTCCCGTAATGGTTATATGGAACTCAGATGAAATGATACTTGCATTGTTATTCACAGAATTGTACAGTGACCGCAACCAGAATTAATGCATAATTAATTTCATACTTATGCTTCCTACAAAATTCTGGCCTTACAGTTTAAGAACTAACTCTGCTCAAGCAGTAAGTTCATATACAGTTATTAGGGATGTATCAGCCAGATCTGTTTTTATATAAATAAAGGCAAGTTCTATTGAAATGGAATGGCTAGACATCAGGCACATTAAGGAAATCTTTCTACCCTGCAAATGAGTCCTCTCACTACCTAGAAATATGACATAGTTACACTATAGGGCTTCCCCCCCCCCCCCCCATCAAAAATCTTTTTCCTTTCAAGTAATCACACTTTTTTAAAAATTTTATATCAATTTCTTACAAGCAAATGAAGAGGGGTTTGCAGTAGAGACGCATGTCACCCTGTAGACGAATGATCAGTGAAGGAGGCACCGCCGTGACTCACCGTACCCTCAAATAACCTCCAGACTGTTCCGACGAGAGCTGCAGCAGAACACGCTGGCTGCTGACTCAAACAGATGCAATACGCACGGCCTCATTCCCTCGCAGAGCGCAGTGCCTTCTCTGTGCCATTAAATATGATTCATACACAGCACATTGCCAAAATCAAAAGAACAGATCAACATTAGCAGACAGTAAATTCTAATTCTGCTCTTCTTTGAATATTACATGCAAATTACCTCTAGTATAATTCTGCATATAGCAACTTGCTTTTCAGCCTCAGTAAGGATGTTACAAATTTACCACCTTCAGTAAAAACATACATCTGTTTTGACCATGTAAGCACCCAAAAGGAACACAGAGAAGCCTGACACCAAAGTAAGGTAAATAGATGCCAGTGTTTCGCATCAAGTGTTTATTACTAGCAGACTGTGGTGAAAGCACTGACATCAAAAGTCATTAAAACCGTGTCCAAAAACCCAAACCATCAGATTTCATAGAATCTAATACCCATCCTGACCCCTCAAAAAAAGGAGCCAGTGCCTTTGGTGAGAAGGAAGCCACGCAGTAGAAGAGCTTTTGAGCAATGCCGTCAAGACAGCATGGCACGAAGCAGCTCCTTTCTTGACGAGAAAGTCAGAGACAGACTTGGCTAATAATCCCAGCCTTTTCACCCAGACAGGATGTGGTTCTACAATAAAGAGACACTATTGACTCCATTAACCTGCAGTACTGGAAACAAGTCATGAAAAATATGTTAATTTCCACTGCTCATTACAACGCTCAAAATAGCTGCTACATGCTTACCTCTCACTTGCACTATTTTTCAAGAGAATACTGTTGACCAGAGAGAGCAGCATTTCCTAACTCTATTTTCTTTCTTACAGAAAGAACAAATCCATGAGTTAAATCAAGTCTTTTTATCTGCTGATGTTTTTATATATGATGAATCAGTCCCTTCCTATGGTATAGGGGACTGCTATGGTATAGCAGACTCTAGAAGAATCGATCTTGTTGCCTAGAATTTAAAGGTTTCACTAGCAAGGAGTTTAACTTTCAGTGATGTAAGTTGTGGGATTTTGTTCTCATATAGCAATAAGTAACTGGAACAGAAAATGTATTTTGAGATTCATATTATTATGAAGATCAGCAAATAATAGTGTGTACATTTTACACGGCTACAACAATTTTCTCCAGTGATACTTGAGATCTCTACCATGATCCGTGAATATAAATTTAAAACTCATTTTTTTCCCCAAAAAAGTTATCATAAAAGGATGATGTGAACACATATAGGTCTTTAGCACTCCATGTCTTAACAGAAAAAGTCTTAACAGAAATAGAGTATACCTCTTTCTATTTTTTTAATGCCTTTCCCAAACTTGTCCTCCACAAATTTAAGATGTGATAAATCGTCATCCTGTTTCCATATTTAGCTGAGCATTTTCGTGCCTCTGTTTTTACAATGAATAAGAACCGTGTCAAATTAAGATAGCATACTGTAATAAATATAAATTTATGATGTTTTTGCCATTAAAAACACAGAGAAACTGTCAATATGTAGGAAAAACACCTTCCAAAAACCTAGTAACCTTTATAATGTATTTCTGAGAGTGGCTTATACTCCTTGAGTAACTTATTCTCCTCCCAACCAAATAATGATCCTCCCTCTGTTGAACTGATGATGAACAAGAGGCTTATACAACACGTTCAGTGTCATAGGAGCATGATGGGCTTTGTGGTAATATTCAAGTTCTCAGAAGTTTCAGTGAATGCTCTCCCCCCCGAGATGTAATTCATTCCTATGATGTGTCAGAGCACGGCATGCTGGAGATTGCACCACCAACCCAGAACAGGATTTCGTGAGGAGACAGCTCCCATCCTGGGATACCTGAGAGGATGACAGAGGAACCAGCCGGTGACTCACAGCAGGCGAGAGTCTCCGCACAGGGACAGGGCTAGATAGGAGAGTTGTTCAAACAGCCACAACCCACTTCCTTTCACTGAAGGCCCTCCAGGAGCTTTGTTACCAGCCAGACAGCAAAGCTGCAACAAAGGCACATCAGACCACATGGGAAGGGCCTGCATTTTAGAGATTGCACTCTTGTCAGGTGACTGAACGCAAGCTGCCTCACATAAACGTGCGTGTCATCACTCCAGTGAAGCATTTTCTAGAGGCTACTGCGTGTCCGTGAACTGCACTGACTGACCGTATATAAGCGATATTGGAACATGGCATTCAACTTTGAAGACAGAGCTGTGGAGAGCGACTGAATTGAAACATCCCGTCCTCCGAGGACAACAAAGACCACTTAAAGGAGATATTTGTGGTTAACAATCCTGTACTCTGCAGAAAATGCAAAGCTCTCATTCCACTGTTCTTGGACTGACTCAGGCGGGAAGCACAGGTATGAGAGGGGCAGGCGCCCTACACAGCAGGCAGGTACCAGCACCATGAAAACACAGATGAACAGCACAAGATGGGACAAAGGATCCAGGGCACTAAATAAATACCAAATGGTCCTTAGGAACTATAAAGGGAAAGGAACAAAGAACAAATGGCACATTGACATGCTGTGTCTACATTCATAACATCTGCCTTTTTTTTTTTGTCTAGACGATTATGGTTTCAAGTTTCTTTACAAAATTAAGGTTACTGAAGCTGAACTCTCAGCAGACTGTGGAACCAGAGTTCTCACAAGGGCAGCGCTTTGAGGAGGGAGATTTGAAGCTAGCCAAGAACCTTTAAGGAGAAGAGGCTTTAAGAAGCATTGTTTCTAAGACAAAGCTCTAGCAATCAGGAGGTGGCAGAGGGCAAGGTGCCTGTACTCTAAGCCCTGTACCTGACTTCAAAGAGTACATTCTCTGGCAAAGCACACTACGTACACAGGGTTCAAAAGCATGGTCCAGAGGACCTTTTCTCTCTTACATCCACAGGAAGAAACTCATCACAAGATTTAAATATATATATTTATATATGTGTGTATATATATATTTACATATCTGTGGATTTCCTCAGAAATCTTGTTAGCCTCTTCTAAAACCACTTAAGAAGAGGTTGTGCAGCTCACAACTCAGTTCCTACAAGGTTAGGACATCCTAGGAATGAAAAAGCTTTCTCTGTATTACATGGAGAACATCTCCAATCTGGCCAAGATGACCCTTCTACAGCTATCAGTCTTGTGAAATGGAACCTTGCACAAGACCTGGCAAAATGAGAAAGAACTGGGAATGAAGAGCAGAATGGAGCTGAATAGTGTATCCCTTCAGCATCCTGTGTCTGAAGTGAAGAATTTGTAGCCATCACAGAAGATAAATCAGTGATTCCTCAAGCTTAGTTTATATTGTGAAGGATTTGTGAAACGGTAACATTGCTCTGTCTGTGACCCTCACTCCAGTTCCTTCCTCTTTGTTATACAGAAGTAGCACAGGGGGTTTCCTGCCTTCAGTTTTTCTTCTGACAGCTCTGATGAAAGCTGTACATCACTAGTAATCTGGGACTCTACACAAACATATGTACTCCTTTCAAACACACATACATACCCCCTTTCAGTAGCCACTCCTCTATTTAACACCCCACCTGGAATCAAGGCAAGGGATTCTCTCCCATCCTTTCCTCCAGAAATGGCAAAAATGACAGCATGAATACATCATCACAAGGGAGCAAAAAGAAAAACCCACTGGACTCCATCCAGTTCTGATCTGCAATCCTCTGTGGCAGCAGTAATCCTCCTTTCAAAGGTGAAACAGAGACAACAGCTACCACCAGATACTCTATGATTCTGTTTATCTCACTGGACAGGATATATGTGCTCTGGTAAAAGCAGAATCGTTTTGAATCACCTTCAGCCTCTTCTTGCATATAACAGAACAGGGAGAACAAAGACTCCCCCTTTTGACACCAGTGAGCTCCTGCAACAGTTCTCTGAATTTGGAAGATGACGACCTTGTATTCTAGCAATCACTTGCCTGGAAAAGCTATGTTTTAGTGTATACCTCAATCTGGCTACAGGCAGGAAAAAAGTAAAGCAGCAACTGCTGGAGTATGAGTCTTATGTGCTAACAAATTCAATCTAGACAAATGCTGAAATATTAGAAAAACAACCAAATGAAATGGGCAAACAGCACATCTACACTGTGATTTTTTTGCACTGCAACCCAAATTATTTTGTTCTTTGCTGCTGAATTCCCAATTCCCCTTTTTCCCCCTGCCAGCAGCCTCCATCCCAACACAAGCCTATCAGACAGTTCTAGAAGCATTAGCATTGTTTGTACTGCTGTCAAACAGCAGCAGAGAACTAAAGCAGGCACCAGTCATAGCCTGGAACCAAATAGGAGCAGCTCAAGTAGACAACTCTACTGCTTTCACACCTATCCCATTATTGATAGTTATCTCCTTTCAAACACTGATATACAACCTCCAATCTCAAAACAAGCAGCACTTCCAGAGGCAAAGGAAGAAGGGACTTAATCCTCCTTTCTCAGCTGAGCTGCAATCCCAGTAGACAAAAGAGTAACTACAGAATAAAATAGAGCCAAATGTTTGGATGACTACTAAGGTCTTATCAAAATTGGATATCAGCCAAAATGAGGGGGGGAAGTCTTTATTATTTCTATGCCTAGGAATCATAAGAAATCACAACTGAACTCACCTCTTGCCACAAAACTACTCAAGAAAATGACTTCTCAGTAATAGAATTGTATTTCCAGCCTTCGTGGTTGTGAGCTGAGCCTAGAACTATTAACAGGCTGCAAATCATTGCTTGCATGAGTCTGGAGAGATGACTCAGATCTGTAAACTGCTCTGTTAATCTCAAAGCAGAGCACTATGAGCAGAGTCCTTGTCCATGTGGTGGAAACTCTGGCCTTCCTCCACATACAATATAAAGATGAAGGTTTTGCTAAGGAATTTCATCACTTAGTTGCAGTCAGAAACTATGTTATTTTCCCCACTCTAGAACTGCTCCCACTTGAGAGCTTGTCCCTCAGAGGGTGACTAACCTGCATGACAGTTAAATGAGCAGCAAAACGTAAAGAACAAAGACCACAAGTTTTGTCTGAATGGCAGAAGAGACAAATCTCCGGTCTGGTGAACTGATCAAAGCCACTGAGAAAGGAGGAGGGTTGGAAGATTGGAGTGAAGGTGGATCCAAGCTACAGTCTCTGACATAAAACACCCAAAACAGCGTAGAAAAAAAAAAACAAACAATAACCTGTGCAGAACAAATTACTTGAAGAGTGATAAAAACACTGGTCAAGAATTACAAAAGTTGAAAAAATACAGGATTGAACATTATTTTACATGTGCATTTTTTTTAACTTATTTCCATTACTCCGATGGGAAGGCTGTTTGAAGACAACATTGGTCAAAAAAAGAAAGAACAAAAGAACTGATTAGTGTTACTTATTACAGTTAATTTGTGGGTAGTTCATACCCACATTCCCACATCTACCACAGAAATGGAAAATAAAACTAATCTTCCGATAAATTAACACTACTGTTTTTACCTGCATATGTGGTTAGCAATATTCTTTGATTCCTCACAGTTTTGGATCACAGTTGAAAACAGAATTTCAAGAGAGAAGCAAGTATCTGCTTTGGCCTAATGACTTATTTTCCATAAGAAATTTGATATAAACAATTACTGGGTTTTCTCCAATTAGTTTTTATAGTCAAAACGTTATTGCCAGCCAACGTCACAGTATTCAGAATTTACTGGTTTTTATAAATCTTGCAGTGACTTTCCCGTTATCTCCCATCTCCATCTCTCATTTATGAAAATAAACAGATCTTTCAGTTCATTTCAAAGACAAAACTGTAAGGGCAACTGGCAAAAATCTGTATTACATTAGTTAAAAGAACTATGCTGAAATTGTATTGAGCAGGCAAACTGCAGCTAGTGCATTAAATTCACAATGCATATGCTAAGATCCTGGTTAAAACAGTGAAAAAGGTTCATGTATGTTAAAAAAAGAAACATTTCCCCATCAAAAATTAACCAGCTGTCAATTACCTTTCACAGTCTCACTGTTCCAAAAACATCCACAGCTAAGTAACAGACCTGTACTTCCTTCATATCATTATTTAGATTTAATCTTAAAAAAAAATTAGTGCCACAGTGTAAATAAATATACTAAAGCGTATGTTAAAATGCTACTAATATATAAAAGGAAGTGCTTAGAATCTTGTAAAACCAGAGAAAAAGCCAGTCTGTCTCTCCTACTATCCAAAATTTGCTTAAAATAACACAAACTGGGTCAGGCAGGCACAGGACAACTTACAGTTTTCAATTCTCTTGGTAGCTAAGATGTTACACGCTACATTACCAAATGGCAACTAGATAGAGGACCGGTCAAATGCCATCCGATAGCATTAACCCCCCTGCCTGGACACGTGGACCAGTTGCCCTAGCTGCTTTGATCTGAACTTTGTATGTGCATTTGTAACATTTAAGGACATTGGTCATTTTGCCAATTTGAAAAGAAGCTTGGGTTTGATATTCAGAGCAGGGTTTAAAAGGCCCAATAAAAGGTACAGTGATTATTCTAATAAATAATCTAGTACACAATCTTACGTGTGCCAATACTGTCATTTGTATTGAAGGAACTCCAAGTACGTCTATTGTTAAAAGATTGTGCAACTGCAGCAGCCAAAGATGTCGAAATCGACATTCTATGGCAGCAGCAGTAATTTCAGAGCCACGTGCCAAATGTGATTAATCACAGTTCAATGGGTATTTTGATAGTAACACGGGAAAACAGCTTGCCATAAAAAAAACTGTATGATCAATTAAGAACACCATCAAGCCCCTCATAAGCATAACCTTCTAGTACTATGAACACCACAGTGCTTATATATGCAGATTAAGTACCAAGATATAGGTTTTATACATAAAAGACAGAAGATCAAAACTATTAATAAGGGAGCATATGAAAACCCACATAAATTCTTCCCTAAGAAAAGCTCATCTGAGATTATGCACATCTAAAGGAAACATGAATTGCTGCACGTTCAGACAGAGAGCAGAGCTGTACTTCTACCTCGCCACATTTTGGAGGGGGAAGAAAGGAAGTGAAGAGTCACAGTGGGTTCTCTATATATTACACATGCTGGTCAGGCTTATAAAAATCATCTGCAATCCCTTCACCTGCAAATCACATCAAACACATTATTCTGTTAGGACTGCACCAGTCTCAACTAATCAGATACTGCTGCTTTCTGCAGCTACCTTCACCAGCAAACTTGATGGTGCCCAGTGGTAGTTCATACAATTGTGTCTGTCTAGTTGATGCCTGATAGAAGTCAGCTTGCTACAAACAAGTTCAGCTGCAATCTCAAACCTGTAACTGCTTTTTTCGACGACAGAAGCTAGTATCTTACTATGAAGTAGGAAAACATCCATAAAGCCCGTAGTACTTCATAAATAAATGCACACAATTATTCTATTTAGTTTTACATTCTTTCCAATATGAAGAAGTTCCAAAAGATTTCTCTGACTTCAATTCCTCCACAATCATCAGTAAATTCCCCCAAACATCTCTGATTCTCCCCATAAGAATTAATTGCATCATGAGTCTTAGAAGATGACTGTGCACAAATACCTGTCACTCTACTTGCCAATAAATGATTTATAGAGAATTCTTTACCAGCTCTCAAACTACCCTGTAAACGCTTCTTACCCCAAAAGTAAACCAGTATCAATTAGGTCAGTCATAAGTAACCTACAAGAGACACTCTGAAAAGAGGCGCTGCCCGGTCTTCGTGATTAAAATGATTAGCATCTTGCCTCAAACCTCAGTAAGGATCCGATCCTGGTAAACTTTTAGCAGCAGTTTACAAAGGTTACCTCTCCTTGTACACTATTATCACATACAATCCACTACTAACAAGATTCCTGAAAAGGAATGTGCTTTGGTGCATCTTCAAACTATCCTTTCCCTAGGCTACAAAAATACACCCTTGCATTTCCGGAGTACTTTGATAATCATGGTATGAAAAAGAAATTGGCTTTAAATTTAAAAGCACTAAAAAATTTTAGGAATCATTTTGAATACTTAGAAGTACTAAAAGCATTATACTTTAGAATAGGGAAAGAACAGTAGGCAAAAAGCAAGCAAAAACATTACCAGAACAAATAGAAATACTGGAACCAAAACCAACCAGTTTTACCTTGGTAACAGAGCCTCACTAAAACACGGGTTAGAAAAAATAAAGCCTATTCCAGAAAAATACAACAAAATACCTAGGAACATTGTTCTCTAGAAAGCCAGTTACACTCTTAAATGCAAAATTAAAGTAAAAAATTTCTATAAAGCACATAAATGGATTTTGGATGTATTACAGAACATTATTATACTTTCGAAATAGCTGAATTCATCAATCAACAATAAAAGTTACTGTTCGACTTATTTCCAGATTCAGCTAAATGTTTTCGTGATTTCAAAGGCATCCATTCAGTCAGCCCTACAAATCAGTATTTTATTCCTCTTGTGATAGTACTGATATAGTTTGTAGCAATTCAGTATATGCATTTAAAATCCCAGCAAAGCCCTTCAATGAAATATGTAATAATTGTGCAAAGCCATCTGAAACTAAAGCTATTAACAGAAATACAATTCTCCATCATTTATTAAAAGAAATGAGGTACTTACCCAATGCCTTAGATTCAAAATTGATGAGAAATTTCAAATTAAAATACTCGGTCAAGAGTTTTTCAGAATGATGCATTATACATAGGAATAGTCAATTTTTTTCTTAAAAAGTTCTGTTCAAAAATTGAATATTGAAAAGTTTCATGTAAATTTCTAACAATTGCTTAACTAATGGACCAAGTCTTTTTCATAAAGCAATCAAAATGGAACACAAAAACAGCTAATAAAAGACCCAAAAGTTTAATAAAATGCTTTTTTCTACCCATGACTGGTGTAGACCCTGTGACAGTCAGTAGACAAAAAATAAACACTACATTGTTAATTGTGTTAATGATTCACCTATCTGTAAATAATGAGTCAGACTTACTCGGGGTTAGGTGAGGTCAGCCATGTTTCTCTAGTAAAATATTAATTACTGCTAAAGGATATTATTTTCAAAGACCCATTCCCTAATCAGTAGTAGACTATTTTGCTTAAAAATAAAACAAAGTCAGCTTAATGAATATTTTTCTGAAATTGTTTTGGTTGCTAAAGACTTCATATAGCCCTAAATTTACAGTCCTTAATATTGATTCACTTTCCAGTATTAAAGATATTCTATGTAATAATGCTTTAAACATGCAATGCACGCTAAATAAGATAAAATACCTTAAAGAACTACCAATAACTATGAACGGAGTAACCTCAAGTTTTACTACAAGGAAAAACAGATAAGATGGGGGGAAAAAATCCCAAACCAAGTTTCACTGTATGTCCTTCCCCCATTTATGTGAATATTCTGTGCAGGAAAAGGTAGAAAAGCAGAAGTGTTTTAAAACCACAGCTATGACAAAGTGGTTGTTTCTCATTACCTGATGAATTTCAAAATACTCATCAGTGCTGTTCATCATTTATTTTAGACTGACACCATCCTAACTGGGCACACATTGGGAAAAGAAACACAAATGTTTTCAGTTTAAGTTTTTCCTTTAAGAAATCACTGAAAGTGTATTTGCCATTTCTAGCCCTTGACTCAACTTCCTGATTTGGCCAGCAGCTGGAAGGATGTTAATCCAAGGTACAAGAAAGGAAGTGGTAAAACAATATGCTCCCAGAGAGAATGAATTTTCAACCCATTGCAGGCAATTGGATGTGGGATGCAAAATAAAAACTTTTTTTTTCTTCTATTAAAAAAAGGATAGAAGAAAACTGCTCACTAGAAGAAACAAATCTGTGCCTTCAACCCTTCTTGCCTCATCAATACTCCCTCGCAATTCCAATTAACTGGTGGTTACCGCTTAATCACATCATAACCCCGCACCATGAGTAGCACAACCCATGTAGCACAACCAGACAACCAACATTTCCCTTCCTCCTGCCCAGCTGGGGCATGTGCAGAGCCACCAGGTCTGAGAAGGGCTTCAGAAACACTGACGGAACCCTTGTTGACATCATGTGGCAGCACTTAAATTCAGGAAGTTAACATCTGTCCCATACAAACACACACCTGAAAGGAACTGGCAAGTACTTCAGGAGACTACTGTTATGACAGTAAATCCAGGATTAGAGGACATACTGCTTTTACTACTTAAGAGTTTGTTTTTCAGAAAATAAGAACGATAGTCACT
>JAOXJM010000002.1:6574547-6596835 GCA_026413425.1 Tringa solitaria | reverse complement strand
GGGAAGTTCTCAGAACCTTTAGGACACTAACGATATAAAATAGAGGTTCTATCCCAGCTAGCTTCCTCATGCAGGTTAAACACCTGAAGCTGACAGGCTGGTTCCTGATCTTGTTTCCTATGTTCAGTTTTCTCCCCTAGAAGTTTAATCAATTAAAAATGTAGATTCACTAGATGGACAATATCAAATCAGCAGTATATGAGGCTGCTCTAGAAATTCAACTTTTTGTGGTCTAAAAAATTGTCACTATGAAAAAATAGATTGTTCATGATAAAGGGATCACGCAGAATCCATTTATAATGCTTTAGCACCTACGACAAGTAAGAAATAAGACAAGTTTTTGCTATAAGTACTTGACTTTGTCTTGTTTTAGTGTAGCTGAAGGCCTGCAACATCTGCCAGCAAAAAAAGTTTCTGTTAATGGTAGCTACCTACCAAGATCTTGTTTCAAAATCTTTTTTCAAATGCAGGGCCCTAAGAGCAGAGAATGAGATCAAAATATATAATAAAACAGAAGTGGTCAATACTATTCAATTAGAGACAATGCATAATAGTTGTCCTGGTTTGAGGTAAAACAGAACTAATTTTTCTGTTCAGTAATTTTACTNNNNGAGGAAAGGGGCCATCTGTCGTTCTGGTTGGTCAATTTGGTCAAAACCACGACAGAAGTGGTCAATACTATTCAATTAGAGACAATGCATAATAGTAATCAGGGATGTGAGCATGTATATACACCCTAAGGAACAGAGCATGCAGATGTAACTGAAATTTAGGGGGTTTTAAACCAAAGTACTAAAAATGGAAGGTAGGAGCACTGTCCCTTTCAGCATCAGTGAGAGATTGGTTAAATTCATTGTGAAACCACATCCGTAACAGATTGATCTGAAAGGAAGTTCGGGTTTTGTCTTGTTTTGTACCTGTTTGTAAAGCAGAAGCACTTTAAAAGTTACAACCACAGCATTACTGAGCTCTAACTCTGAGCTGCAGAACTGAGATTATTATTTTTTTCCCAGGCTCTGTCAAAATCATATAAAAATCAAAAACTTTTTCCTTCCAGCAGCCTAACCAGTGACACGAGTATCACATTCACCCTACAAGGTAAAGAAACTATCCTTTTTTCAACTCAATTTCCTTATTATCGCAAATATTAACATCTTTTTGCACACCACAAGGGCTCAAAGGAGATAAAAAGTTTTCCTCTGTGTTTTTTCCTTGATCTATATTCTTAACTGGCTTTTTGACTCTAGCAATACAAGATTCCCCAGCATCACTTACTCTGGTTATTCAACATTGTGCAAGATCATACCCAGTGCCAAGACCTGCTGCTGCTGCAAAAAGTAGTAAAGTGCTACACGAACTTTCCAGAAATCGAGGGAATATTGTTTCATATTTCACTGAATTTTTGGAGTTGGACAGGACCATAGAGATCATCTAGTCCAACTCCCCCGCCAAGGCAGGACTACCCAGAGCATGTCAGAGCATGCCACTCAGGACTACATCCAGGCATGGGTCCCTGTTTGGTGGCTGTGGTAGGGCTGAGAAGGTAAAAATAAAGTGACATGACAAAAATGCTCCATGGAGTCACTCCATAGAACAGGAGACCTTAGAAGAAACAGCTGCCTTGTTTCTATGCCAATAACCAAAATTCAGGTGGAGGTGAAGGATATGCTTTCTTAGTACCATCAAAAAAGCTTTCCCTCAGATTCTCAGTACTCTGCAAAATGCAGAACCTTTACCCTAACCTAGTAAAATGCCGTGTTTGGGCCTGACTGCAACATTTTGACTTTATCCAGACATTAACTTCACCTGAAGCTCCTGCGTCTCAGCTGCAAGAGATCAGACTGTATTCACACAGGGCCATACGCATCCAAACAGTAATGCACAAACTACTGAAATACTGTTTCAGAAAAGGTGCTTTGCATGTTGGGTGGGTTCTCCATGCTGCTACACGTTTTAAGATAGATATTGCAACTTCATAGAGCAGATCACAGGATTCACAATGAAACCCAGATGAAGCTGCTGGAATTCTGGGAAAGGAGAACAGGAAACTCATAAAACTCTAATTACGCCTTCCATAACTCATCTTAGTTAAGTCAGCATGAAGAGAGCTTTCCTTCACCATTGCACAGCTGACAAGTCATTAATGCACAGAAGCAGCAGTGGAGTTTTGAACAGTGGGTGGCTTTCGAAATTAGCTGCCAAGTGGATTTGACAGGTGTGAAGCCCAGCTGCTCCTCCCCACCAACACAAGAAAAACACCAAGGAGTTGCTTGTTGATGGAAGTCTTCCAACACAGCCTTCCTCATTCTGGACAGCCACTATTCAGATGGAGGACAAGTACCACGCTGACCTTCTTCCCTCACTGTACAGCCTCTCAACAGGTACAGGCCACGAGGATTTTTTTAATGTCTTTTATATATAGAGAAAAATATTCTATACATACATGTGCGTATAAATACATACTCACAAATATATATACATATATAGAATGTATATATTTATAATACCTATGAGCCAAAACTTAGATAAACAGCTACAAACAGACTGCAAGTGACCAGACTGACGGAGATACACAAAAGGCACTGCAAGGATTCAGTCATTCTTCCAAAGCCCAAGCTCTGTAAATTGAACATCCAAAATACTGTGCTGAAATAATCAACTGCATCCCTGTGTCTATATTCTACTTACCACTGCAGCTCCAAAGTTGAGCTGATCCTTCTAGTTCATCGAAGAAGTTCAGACGATCTAGAGAGCTACAAAGCAATTTGTTTTCTTCGTCACAAATGGAAAACACTTACTTTACACTTACTTTGAGTAAGCTGACTGGGGTATCAGCAGGAGTCAGCACCAGTCATAAAATTGATATGCAAGCAGTTATCCTGCACTGCGCTCCCTGCAACTGTGGCTGCTCTGCTTCAAATGTCTAGCTTGAATATGGAACCTCACGAAGCTTTATGTCTTTTACAGAAACACATACAAATTACTACCAGCATTTCATCGTTACCTGTCTTTTGAACAAGTGACAGAGGCACACTCAATTGGGAGTCCTGCTTATTGCTGCACCTGAAGGATGCTAAACAACATCTAGTTTCTTAATTTGTGCGATCCTTGGGGAACAAGCGCTTTACCAGCAAGAAAGAACCTGAAGTACAGAGACCTCCAGGATGCTGTGACATACTAAAGCAGCTTTCTCTAGAGGAGCTGCCAAAATGACAACTCCCAGGCTCATACGATCAAAATGACTTGTGCTTACTGCTACTTTATGGCTGAAGTCTAGAAAATACTCTATTTGGTTTGGAATTCTAGCACTCCTGTAAATTAATTTGATATTAAGAAGAATTCTTAGCATAGCACTTAACTACAAAAAATACTTTATGTATTTTATATATGGAAGCATGCTTTTAGAAAACTAAATACTGTGACATAAAAAGGATCTCCATTGCTTAGAAGTGCAAGTTTAACAAGAAAGTAAAAAAATGAAAATTAAGTACAAGCTTGCCACTAGGCAACACCTTGTTACAAAAAAAACTTTGAAACAAACAATGTAGTAGTGTAAAGTGCACAGAAAGTGCCAGGGCCACATACAAGTCAGCACTGCAGTGAGGCTTTCCACTCCGTCACTTATTCCCAGAGTGGGAAGACATAGGACAACACCCATATTTCACAACGGAGCATCTGGGGAGACAGATTTCAGTTTATTGCTGCTCATTTGGGGCATGTCCTGGGAAGGTAATGGCCTCTGCTTACAAGGCAGTGGCTCCCAGTAAGCACTAGTTTAAAAAAAGCAAGTGCCAAAGTACACAGGCGGGATGTGGTACTGCTTGAGACATTTGTGTTCTGTGGGAATATTACAGTAACGTACTCTCCAGCAAAGTAATCTTTGAACCATCTCCAAGTGCTGTTTCTGCATGTTACTGTCTTTCA
Organism: Tringa solitaria; assembly: GCA_026413425.1. Lineage (NCBI taxonomy): Eukaryota > Metazoa > Chordata > Aves > Charadriiformes > Scolopacidae > Tringa > Tringa solitaria. The sequence continues at coordinate 6,592,911 of JAOXJM010000002.1, read as the reverse complement.
CAATGCAGCAAAAATCAGGTCATTTATGCTCTGCTGAGTCAGTTACTTAAATTTTCTCTTCCCCAAGCTCTAAAGTGTATTAAATCTTTTCCAAGAAGCTGACAGTTTCCAAGCATTTTCTCTGCTGTACATATCTCATCTTTGCCCCAGATTAGCAAGGTATATGAGCACTAGAATTCTGATGCAGGGAATGGAGAAGCTGAAAAAAATCCACTATTAGTTTTTGATTGTTTTCACTGGAAGCTACAGCACTTCCTCCCCTCAAATTTGAAATATCCTCAAAGTTTTTACTTATTTTTAGAACTCAGGAGACTGAGTCTTCTCTCTGCCTCACTTTCCATATACACAGTAATCCTTTGTGAACTTATTTCTTTTTACTGCTAGAGTATTTTGAGTGTCTGCTGAGGATTTAATCACGGTATCTGGCAGTGTATACCTCTATTTTTCATTGTACAGAGGGAGAACAGGCTGCAGTGAAGTAATTGAATATGCAGAGGGAACGTTAGCAGTATCTACAGAAACTCTTGAGTTTGAATAGGATCAATCTGGTCCATGGGACCAACATATGAAACTTACTCAGGCTAAAATTAGACCATCAAGACAAGGAAGAAAACAAATCCTTGAGAGAGTGAAAAAGCGGTAGTGCATCACAGTATAAACAGGAATGAACAAGGGACCTGTTCTACTTTCTATCATCATGCCAAAAATAAGGAATTTGATTTGTCTCATGAATCCCTGGAAGCTCTATAGAAGCTTGTTGCTCAATCTGTACACCTTCTTTAATCGTGACACAAATGCCAATATACTGGTACTTTGTAAGTATTTGCTTTATAATCCAACACAATCAAGCCAGCTTGAAGCAGAATGCAGTCAAGCAAAAGGATTCTGCAATTGACAGCTGGAACAGAAGAGTAGGGAGGAAGAGGGAACAGGCTATGTAAGGTCAGAGCACAAGTCTATCCTCCACATGTCCATGAATATTCTACTTTACCATCAAGTACCCTAACACTCAATCAACACACGAACATACAGGCTCATTCACATGTAGCAGAATAAACATGTCCATTAACACCTACAACAAGCCTCATCTCATTCTTCTGCAAGATGACCTCCTCATTAGCATGATGGTCAGACTGAAGGCCACAGTCCCACAGGTGCCACTGGCACTGTCCATGATAAAAATCAGCTCCAGATTCTCACAGTGGAAAAGAGTTAGTCATTGCCAAAGAAGATCTACTCTTTGTCCCTTCCTTTGTTGTAAGTGTGGCTAAAGCTCTATATTCTTGCAGAGCCCTGGACAGAGTCCCAGGAAAGATTGTTGTCAAGCCACTGGTTTAACAATGACTTCACTTGTTCCAAGAGAGAGAGAGACGGGCAAACAGACACACACATTTTGTTGGTTTGGTTTTTTTTTTTTTGTTTTTAACTGGGGGCAGGGGGGTGCTAAGTTGTTCCTGCAGCCACCCTTACCTTAGGAGATAACCATATTTAGTCTCTCCTCGTGGAACATATTTTAGTTTATATATATATACACATACACCCACATACTCTTCAGAAATCTACAACTGCAGGAAAATCAGTTCTTGCTGTACGCCAGCACCAAAACTGGGAGTGATACAGTTATTGCAGACCTTTGTATTATTTGAGACCATAGGGCAAATCTGTTGATTAGACAAGGCAAGTATTGGAAAGCTAGTGAAGCACTGTCTCTATTTACAAACTGACTGAGTCAGTATGGATTCTTCTGATTTATTATATATGAATTCATACTGAATTCACAAGCAGCACTGTTTATAGGTATAACAACAGGCAACACATACTTTACAAAACAAACCTTACCCAGTAGAACACACGAAACTCCTGACCCATCACCTGTGCCTGTATGTAACCTTTCCAGGCACCCAGCTCTGCCCTGCCAGCTAAATGAACCATTCCCCAGTCCCATTTTTCATCATATTAGACTGAGTCAAACTGTTTCCTCCTTTTACATATACCCTGCTCCAGACTGGCAGTTTCTTGCAAAAGGAAAAGGCCAAAATAAGATAATACTTTTCCTTCCCCTGTTCCACAATAGTCTTTTCCTTTCTTTTTGCAAGTGCAGAAGTTTCTGATATGTGTTCCCATTCAATGCATTCACTTTTCCTTATCTCCAGTTCTTTTCTTTCCAACCTCCTGTATTCTCCTAGCTCCTTTTCCTAAAGTACAAACTTGCCATAATCTATCCATCTTAGACTCCTTTAATCTTAACTGCATTTTCAATTACCCTTCTTCCCTTATTTTCTTTTCAAGGTGACAGAACATGCCCCTTAAAATGCTCGTCTCAAATTTATTTCTTTCATTTCTGTCCATAGACCTTCAATGACAAATTTTCACTTCAGCACATTACTGAGCTTTCCAAAACCCACCTCCCAAATAAAATTATTAAGACACTCAGTCTACACCTTCCCATTCTTAAACATATAAAAGTTGATGCTGTTAAAACTTAACTGCTAAGTTTCTACCATGGTGTCCTCTCCCAGTTAATCTATCACTTTAAACTTTTCTTCCACATTATTCTATTATTCTCTAAAATGTCTCACGTGGCTTCTGTCACCTCTTTAGTCCTTCTTCTTCTTCTCCCTCTACACTTTATTTCCAGATATTTTAATATGCAATTAGAGAGATACTAATTAAATTCAAACTGACAGCTCAGAGGCATTCTGTTCTGTCCACATTAAAACCCTGGCTCCAATTTGTCACGCTGCCCACACACTTACTTTCATCTCCCATCTTGGCTGCTGAGGGGGTACCATTATATCCTTAAGACTTCAGACTGAACTGTATCATAGGCATGATTTTATCACTGGTCCTAGTACCCAAACTATTTCTACAACAAGGAGATTAATTTACTCCCCCCAAAATACAACTATTCTTATCCACCCATAGATCAAAAATTTTTATCCATCATCTCAGTTGTTTAAAAGTTGTTTCCCAAGGAATTCAATAAACAATTTAGCTTCATTTTTCAAGTGCTGGTAATTCTCCTCTAGCCCAGCACTTTCAGCCTATCGCTCTCTGCTTTTTGTATCTTTGTGACATACCCACACCTCTCGTTTAGCAAACTAAAATGATGCCTTTGATTTCAACACCTTTTCTAGGTTACTTTTCTTAACCCTTTAATGTGGAAAGACACACCGCTCACTTCCACTATCTACATTTATTAAGCTTTCAAAATCCATACTTTCATTTTTTCCTATGCTACCCCTTTGGCCAAGAAGTTTTATTTTGCATTGACACCTGTAAAGCATCTCCATTACTTGAAGTAAATAACAAGCATTGTTTACCCAACACTCACTTCCATCATGTCTAGGCTACACTTACACTGAGATAACTTACCACCATTGCCATTTCTTTATGCTTCTTGATAGTCTTTTCTTCTATGCTTGTAAATACCCTACATGCATTTCCACCTACACCAGTAAGCTAGACAGCTAAGTTTTCTCTACTCTTTCCAGAAAGTCATCTCACAAGAAGCAAAAGCATTTGATTGCAGCATGAACAAGCTGAGGCACTACACTTCCTCTTTCACAGAATTGCACAGTTGCACAGGCCCACAAACAGGTATGTAGTCAACATCATTAGAGTGACCCTGATACGATGAAGCCTAGGACTCCAGGCTCATTTGTGGGCAACTTTTAATCTTCAGCATGGATGAGACAGGACGTCTACTAAAAGAAATTATAATCTCATCATGAGAGAAACTGAAGCCAGGGGATAATCCATTCCTTCTCTGTTACCAAGTTTCTAAACAAGGAGAAAGAGGCGGTACTTCTCATTTCCTCACTTTCCCAGCACCTGACATAAGAGCCTAAAATCTTAAAGCACAGCTGCATGAAGTCAATGGACACTGTGCTTTCAGTAACAGCTACACCTCAGGCATTTAAAAACAGCAAGCATTTGTGACAAATTTGCACTCTAGCAATTTCATCTATAAAGTGGGGATTACATTACATCACAAGTTGAGTCATAAAAGAAATCAGTAACTGTGAAGTACATAGATACTAGACTGATGACTGCCCAATAGAAAGCCCCACAGAAGTTACAGACCTTGTCTTCTGATCAGGTTTGAATACCATACAGTAAGTACAGAGTATGTTGATCAAAGAAGAGAAGCACAGAAGGTGATAACTATCTAAATAAACAATCACTTTCTATTCACTAATGGCAAAGATCCTGTAGAACTACTACATAAAATATACTTAAATATTGCTTTACTGCATATACATTGGCATCCAAAATAAGTTGTACTAGAAACTTTTATTTTGGCATTTAATTTGAAGACAAGATAGTCAAGTACATGTATGATTTTTTTTCAATAGAGTTCGCATGCATGGGAAAGATTAAGACTTTTCCTTTAATAACTAGAGTAAGACACAAGTTCTCCAAAAAGTGTGCATTATCACATTCACACTCAGCATTTCACACAGAAGTGCAGATATTCCTTTTGCTGTTGGGCAAATCAAAAATTTTTTTACCACCTTTTCCATTGCTTTCCCATTAAGTCTTGTTTTGACAAAAAAATACAAACCTTCATAGATGTTATTGACTCCGACCGTTTAGAGCGTTTAGATAGTCTGGAAACAAAACCCAAAAGTATTATGACAATTTAAGCACCCTCCCTGTTCCCCAAGGCCTGGCATGCTCAGTGCACTTATCAGATACAGAGCAGAATTTTGGGAGGTCTCTGTGGAAGAAATCTGCTCTAACTAAAATTAATATCCTGCATCTGCACTTTCCCTCCAATATGGGTTTTCTGGAATGGATGACTTGAGCTTTTGACTCAGAAAACAATTCCTAGCACATTTGTAGGCAGGCCAAGTACAAATCCTGAGAACTTGTCATCTTTAACATCTGGAAACTGTGACCTAACAAGCTATTTGAGCCCCACTTAGGATTATATGATTTCAATTTTCTTAATCACAAAAGCAAGGGGTGCATCTTTTACAAACCTTCCTTCTCACACCTGTCAGCTACCTTAAGAACGTAAAAATTAAAACAAGAAGAAAAAAAATTGGTAAAACAGAGATGGAAGAAAAAACATGTTTTGCTTTGTGCTGGACCAGCAAAAGTTTGGAAAGGTCTCTACTGAGAGAAAGGTCTGACTAAAACTTTTTCACACATCAGCAAGTAAAGAAATACTTTTAACCTGGGGACAGGATCAGCAGCCAGACTAAAATACTTTCTAGAAATACACCCTTCTAAACACAAGAAGGATCTCTATCCTAGAGGATGAGATTAAAAAGCATGTAAAACAGCAGAGTACTTAGATACTAATTTCAGAGTTGCTAACAGATTTTAATATACCCATCTCAATCAAGGAGAGACGGGTGCCTTCAAAGAGCAGATGACATGACTCCCTAAAACTAAAAATTCTTGCTCAAGGATATACTAACATGAAACAAAAAATTTGCCTGTACAAGCAAATATATGAAAAATCCTGAACATCCAGAAAGTTAGCTTGCACATTAGCACAAACATACAAGGTAAGTCAAGTAGGATAGTTACCTGAAGAGGAGGTAAGTCCATCCTAAACCATCTATACAACTCTTCAACAACTAAGCTTTCTTGAACAGCCTGCTTCATGAACATCAGCATGACTGTTCCAGCCACAACTCCAGAAACATAATCATGCAACAGCATTTCAGAAAGTCCATCAAGTGCTCAGAAATGAGAATACAAAGGGAATATTTAAATGAAACACAGATATAGCTTATGTCTGAGGAGAAAGGGGGGGAGGTGGGGAAGAGAATAATCTAAATTCATTACTACAAATTGCTAAAAACCCAAGAATGAAGTTAGAGATACTAAGCTTACTTTCAAATATATCTAAGACCTCCCTTCTTCAAAGTTTTGACAAACCTGTTGGAAATCCCTTTCACCTGCCAGTCTGTGAGAAATCTTCCCCAACTCTCTACAAAGCTAAAACATCCAATATAGTAGGTTCCGCAAATCTCGTATCTATCTGGCTCTTCTGAAGGCTTTGACTGCATTATCACTTTCTTTGGAGAAAAAAGGAATACATGTTTATTGCTTATTATATTATCTCATCAGATCCTTAGTATTCATCAGGTCTATCTAAAGGCACATCAAAACAGACACAACCTCCTAGCGGTTCTCTCAGCAGCTTTAATGTTTGGGCATCAATACAGATCGAATGAGAGTTTCAAGTATCATCCCATAAACCAGACAAGCAATTATCACTTACTTTATTGATCTTTGCTCACTTTTTCCATCTTTCTGAGCTCTGACCTGAATTCTAGATATCTTCTTTGTGGAAGTAGAGCGTAATCACAAGCCCAAGGGTTTATTTTTCACCTTAGTTTCAATCCTCCACAGAACAGTAAGATGTGTTGCTGGTAAGTTTATATTTGTAAGAAGCTTTCACTATGTAAAGCTCCATTAGTTCCATTATGTCACTCAGAGACTAATTTTGTAATGATATAAGTTGATTCTAAAAGGAAGATGAGTGACTACTATCACATCATTCCCACCCTTTCAACACAAACACGCTTTATTAGTATTTTCTGATACTTTCTTACCCTCATCCCCCTCCATGCTCACCACTTCCCACCACCATGTAAGTAACCTAGACAGCTTCCTAAAAAGGACAGAATTAAAGAGATTAAAATAGTTTAGTAAACGCAATTACTCAAGTATCTTACCAATGCAGGCCATTGAATTTGTTTGATCTTTGATCCCTGAGTCTGGCTTGGGTCCTTTCTTTTCGCCCAGACCAGCTGGTACTCCACCAAGAAGGTTGCAAAATCTTCATAAACTTTAACCCATTCTCGCTTTTCCCATTCAAGGTCATCAAATTCCACATATACCTGGGGAAATTTAAGAACAGGAAAGGAAATACATTATTACATATAGACAGCATGTGTGCATCTAGATGTAGTTTTGAAAGCATGTGTATTAAAATTTAATGCAAGAGCTTAATATTACCCATTTCTCTGTTATGGTATTGAAATTGTATAATCAGTTCCTGCACCACAGAAGATATTTTTCTTGGCAGTGCACTTGTGCTGAAGAGAATAGGGTTACATTTCCTAAAACATTACTGTTAACATTGGGTACCTTACCCCATGAATTAAAAGTATTAAGTACTTATTAGTATCAGCTATTTACATATCAGTAAATGAGTTTTAAGAATATTTCTCATCTCACTTCAAATACTTGTCATTTAATACAAACCAAGCAAAGAAACACTGTTTCAAGAAAAAAAGTGCCATTTGGAACAGAACTAGAAAGGACATCCTAAGCCTGCAGACCCTGCTACTACAAGCAAGCCCAACATGTGGCACCCAACAGAAGCATCTCAGTTTCTTGCCATTTCTGTGCTGCTGGTATCGCATTTGTTTGGAGGGGAAAAAAAGACGCACATTTTATTTCCAGCTAAATTCATTTGGAGCCAGCTTGCAACTATTTGATCTTGTGCCACCCCTGTCCTGTAGGTTATACCGTTCTCCCCAACACATTCTTAGAGAATGACCATACAATCCCCCAGCTCTCTCACTAAGCTAAACATGCTAAACCTGCTAAACCTTTTGTCTCATCTTGTAAAAAGAGGGAACTCAGAGCCAAAAATCTATCCAAAAACATTAGCAAACACAAACTCTTCTAAAAGTATTACATTTCAAAATTACAGAATTTATTTTAAAAAATCAAAATAATCAATTATTTTCTTTTCTAAATTATGAGAAAATTCATTAAAAAACTGAGCTGGCATTATGTAAAAAGAAGTCACTGCTCATCACACGAACTGGATAAAGGAAGATGCTTGGCTACCTTTCTGAATTTCAACTCAGCCACACCCAAGGCAACTTCTGACAATGGAGTTTCTTCCTCTGTCTGCTTCTGAGAACTTATATCACTGTCACAGAAATATTGCTGTCTTTTTAACTTAGGTTAATTTTAGGCCTACAACATACTTCCTCGTCTAGACTTGCTGTCTCACACTTTCCAAACGTGTACTACATAGTGCTCCTTCTCATCTTGTCCTTCTCCCTTCTGTGTACATAACTTAAATTTGCACCAACCCTCTTTTCACTCCTGTACCAAAATTCATCATCCCAGTTACCCCCCAACATAGATACTCTTCTTTTAACCCATACTACTCCTATTCTGTTCCTACACACTCCTTTCCTTTTTGCTTCCCTCTTTGAGGCATCAGATTAAGAAGATAACTTGCTGCACTTATTTTCTTCTATGACAGCCCATTATTGCATCTCCACTTAAAATCTGTCCAAACAAAAAGGAAGAAAGAAGTTTCTTCTCCTGTCAAGCTATACTCAGTCTATCCATTTATTTCACTGTTCCCCTCACAAGCTCCACTCACTGCTCTGACTAACCACAGCTGTTGCTCACTGCTCACCCGACCCCTCATCCACCTCTACCAAATACTGCCACCCCAGCACCCCTCTCAAAGCGCACGCTTGCTGTCACCAATATTATATCCACGGCCAACTGCTCTTTCTGCCCCTTATCTCACATCTCATCTTACTATTCATTTTCTTTCTTGCCTGGTCCTAATTGCTTGGTCAACAAAGAGTGTGTGGGGTGCAGTTGTCTGCATTAAATACTGCTGCTTCTTTATTTCCCAAGGGCAGAGGATTCCCTCTGGATTCACCACCTCGACATCTGGAATTTCTGCCATTTGCCTGCTGCCACTCCTCCAACATTTCAATTACCCTTGCTGATCAGAGTCATTCTCCATCTCTGCATCACCTTGTTTATCATCACAACTGCTCTTTTACTTGTTCCCTTTGCCGATTTCACTCACTGAGACTATGAGAAAGCTGCTGCTAGTCTTTGCAGTGGTATCAGAATCAACCCTACAGGAATAGTTTGTATATAAAATTATCCTCTCGCTTCAGTTGTTTGTTATATAGCTATCGCCTGCTATTCTAACAAAACAGGTAGAAAACAGCAGCAAAACCTCAAACCCAAAAATTAAGTTGACATCTTTCATTAAATAGCACTTTTAAATAACTTAATTTCTATAAATTAGTTTTAAAATACTTAATAAAGTTGATTAAGGAAATTATTATTATGCAAGACAGAGTTAACAGTAAAAGACAGCAATGCTCTAAAGCACTGGCAGGGAAGCGTATCCTATCTCAAATCATCTTAGCAGCAGTATCTTCTACTTGCAGCTACTTTGAACTCTTCTAAAACTAAATTTATTTCTGCAATTGATCAAATGACAAAATTTAAAGACCACTTTCAGTGATAGTACAGTCAAAAATCATTCTCTGAAGTCACCTTCCTCCTGGCTCCTCCTACTGCAAATTCCACTCAATTATTCTGGACTGGTCAAATAATTTTATTTTACTACCTGGAAAGACATTTTACTTGGGTAGTCTACAACAGGGTGTAAAAAGTTGAACACCAGACCTCACACAGCACCAAATTAAAAAAAAAAAGGCAGCAAGGGGAATCAAGTGAATAAATGTTTTTGAAAAACACAGATAAGTCTAAGTTAGCAGTTTCGAAACCACCATACTAAAACATACTGTGTCTTCTGGACACTAGCCAAAACTTGTGGATAACTGTGATACAATCTAGGGTTTGTGTGCAAGTTTTGCACCCCAAACAAACTGAAATCCGGTGCAACGACAGTGGGAGTAATTGCTGAGCTATCTGCAGAGTCTCCTGGCACCGTATAATTAGATCTTCAAAGGAGCGGTTCCAAGAAAAGTGGAGAATGGAGCGTGGCACAGAGCCAGTCTGCCATTGCCCAGGGCACCATATTCCTCCTCTAGTAGGATACACACACAACCTTACTTGGGAATTACTTCTGCCAGCTTCCACCACATTCAGGTTTCAACGCCAAGTCTATTAACTATCTACTGGCTTTTCCAAGTTCATTTTTGAAAGGCAGAAACAAGAAAGATGAAATGCAGAGCCCAATCCTTTGCCCATTCTCTTTTTTACTAAATCAGGAAAATCCATTATGAATTTTTCTCGGGCAACAGCAAAGCCTCTGAAGAGCACAGCCTTCCTACTTCTCTGCACACTGATCTACTGCACAGGCAAGAGCAGTATCCCAAGCAGCACAACTTATGAAAGGGAGTAAAAAAGGGAGAGAAGGAAGAAGGAAGCAATCCAGCAACCTACGCCAACAAAATAAAATGTAGAGACAAAGTTAGTGCAAAGGCTGAAAATACTTAATCTTTCTTGCCTCACTGATAAAACTTTGTACAGCAAGAAACTCTACAATATTTGCCTCCATGAATGCTGATTTTGAGATTTTTCAGCCAAATTTTGCTTCCTTGCCTTGTCAGCTATACAGAAGTTTGTGTTCCCAGAGCAGCTGAAGTCGTATCACCACGTATGCACTCACTTGCATAAAAAGGAGAAATTCCCACTGGGATGATATTATATTTATAATTGGCATTAATGTGCTAATTTTGTAACTCACTACTATTTTCCAACAGGAAGCAGCATCAGCTTTTAGTATGCTTTTCCAAGTAAAGCAAGACAACAAATTAATTTCCAATGAAGTCAGCCAAAAAATCGCAACAAAATATTGCTGTTTCAAAGCCAAAACACAACAATCGTGGTGAAATTCTCTCCATGCAGTGCTGTGATCCAGTGTCTTCCAGTCACTTCTGCTCCAAATAAATACCCGTGCCCAAACAAATTCTGAAACCCTTTAAGCTGTCACAAAAGCAATATTGACTTCCAGGAAGTTTGACTTACAATGCTAAAAAGCATAGTTCATGCACCACCAACTTTCTTGAAACCACCTGAGCAGGTGGATGCTGTTTGTAACTCCCCCATGCTGGAGTAGTGTATGCATTGCCCATGAGCTGGTTAGTGTTGAAGACAACTGCAGCATTAACCTAAAGATTAATGACCTAACTTGAGGTTAGGGTTGCCCTGGCAAGAACTCTAGGCAATACAGCTACAAGAACCACTAAAAACTTGCATCATTTTAAGGCAAAGTAATCTCTAGTAAGAAGGAAATAGAGTGCTGTATAGCATTTATTTACTAAGTTTCCAACCCAGTGCACTAAAATGATCCATACACCTGGTTTGTATTTAACAGAATACAAGTTGTTTTCTGTCCTCGGGAGGAGTGTACAGTTTCCACTCTATCACCTGAAGATTGTTAGCGAAATATTTACTTCTATGGGAAAAAAAGCAGTTCTTCTTAATATGTTTTTAATAAGGCAAAGAAAACACTTCTACTTTTGTACCACACTGAATAGTCTTTCATCAACACAAATTTGGCTACTGACTTCAAGGCGAGTGCCAGGGCACATCCCATTGAGTTTCATTCATAACATTTTTAAATTAAAAGAAAGCGACAGACTATTACACCATGTGCAATTATAATGCATGTATACTTTATACACCATTTGTAAAAGTTGATAACTCCAAACTGAGGCACTAAAAATTATGTGGAATTCAAAAGTCTTAGTTACACAACTTAAAGAATATAGCTAAAACTCTTATCATGTAACCAAGCATCAAAAATCAGTTGCCAATTTTCCAGCCTTGTGATATACCATCAGGTAAACACAAGAATGTAAGCCTTGTATGCCGTTTAGCAGAAGTTTATCTGAAAATATCCAAGTATATAAAAAAAACATGTTTCAAATGCATTAAGTAAAACCTTTTACAAGTTTTGTGGGTTTGGAGGTGTTTGAGTTCTGTTTTTAAAATCCATGATACCATCACCAAGATGGATGGAAAGGAAAAATAAATTTTCCCCATTTGATGCCTCCAACTTAGACATAGTAACTAAGAGAATCAGAAACTACATTACAAGGTATCAGGACAAGATTCTCAAATTAACAAATTAAAATGCAAGTCTAAGTTAGTTCTTCCTTCCCCATATTCTCCAGTGTTAACTGCAACCTGCTAATTTTAATTCTGGGGCATATACAGTTTACAGGATGTTTAAGAACGGCTTATTTTTGGCCCAATAAAGAGGGTGCTGGGAGATTCCTGATTTTGGAGAGAAAAATCTACCTTCAGCAAAAAAAAATTTGCCAAGCAAGCAGCCAGTGCCTCCCCTTCTTGCCTGCAGGGGCAGATGGAGGCAATGAGTCTGGGTACCCCAAACTGAACCACTACAGGCAGCAATGCCAATTTCAAACTGGCAGGAAGGTTTCTGGAGGTCATAACCCCACACAATTCAGACAGCTTGCTTAGTGGGATTTTTTAGCATTGTATGTACTTGAAAATTAAAGCAAAGTACACTAAGGCTCCAAAAACCTTCTCCATCTACTTATTAAGATGGATGTGATTGCCAAATACCTAACTGGTATAAATTAAAGCTCGTTGTAGGTAGACAGGGAATGGAGCCAGTAAGAGTATTTTTATAAAATTTAATCTTCCCATCCTGTTCCCAATATCCTTGCCTTCTCAGGTCTTTACAGATTCTTTCTTCGATGGAAATGGCATTATCCAGCAGCCAAGTCTTTCTAAATATATCTTTAACTAATCAAATGCAATCAAAGCACAATTTACTATAAAAGCAAAACAGCTTAACCCAGTAAAATTATTACTGTTATACAAGTGCTCCCCATTTCCGCATGGAAAAGTGGTGAAATAGCAACCAAAGACAGCAGTACGGTTTTGTGTTTAATAAAGAGCTTGCGATGTTGTTATATGCTACCAAATTTCCCCAACCCTTCACATTAGCATTTCATAGTCACTCAACATTAAAAGGAACTTACAAAAGAGTCATCATACCCTTTTCTTTATATATTGAAATGCTATATATTTGCATTTTACAAACTCTTCAAGCAAAGCAGTATAGGAGAAAAAAAATAATTTGAAAATGTATTGGCATCAGTCCATACAGCCTAAAAAGATGGAATAATGGCAACAAATTGGTCTTAAACTAAGGATTAACTTAATTTAGACTTTAGGATTAAAAGATCGAGTTTATTTTCTCCATGCATTCCTACTGCAAATCTGAGACATCTAAATTCTTAAGTACAAAATTTTTACTTATAATTGTAGATAAGGAAGTATTTAATTTCAACAAGTACAGATAAACTAAATATACAGTGTATTTTTTAGCAGGGGTGAGCAGACACCCACAATGCCACAGTAAGTCTTCAGAAGATCTGAAAATGTTCTCGATAAAACCAGTATATGTATATTAATCAGACTTTTACAAGGAACATAATAGCTTGTCTCAAAAATGCAAGAGCTCTGCATCTAACTCTCGAGCACTAGGAAAAAAGCTGTATAATCCGATACATGTTTTACAGGAAAGAACACTGAAAACTCCTTAGAAGATGGGACAAATTAATAGTGTTGGTTATTTTATGCTATTTCAGCACTTAAAGAAAAAACATGAAATCGTTTGGACAAATGTTCAAATCTGCGCATCTGTTTTGATTATTTGTGAAGCTTGCAAGTAATCATAAAAACTTAATAGCATAAAAATTAATTTTCTCTTAAACGAATCATAGAATACCAGGTTGGAAGGCTCCTCATGGATCATTTGGTCTGACCTTTCTTGGCAAAAAGCAGTCTAGACAAGATGGCCCAGCACCCTGTCCAGCTGGAAATAGAAAGACAAAGTCTTGCTACTGATTCTGTTTTTGAGACAGAAGGGGTATCTTTTCAGGTGAGCCATGGAAGTCAAAAGGACAACTCCTCAAAGATTAAATCCCCCTATACACACTCTACTACCATGAAATATCATACGGATAAATGGAAAATGGAATAGGCATATTATCCCAGAAGCAGTCCTCAGTTACAACCTGTGAAGTTGAAGTGTATGAAAAAAAGAGGCTAGGTAGTTTGTTATCTGCATGGTATTAAGTCTCTGTTGTTTCACAACTGCCTGGAAATATCTTTTTTTTTTTTGTGGCATGATGGTTTTGGGCCTGTCCAGCAGGAATGGACCAACAGTTATTTCTTGCGAGCCACTGGAAGACCCTACATAACAGCACTCAGCTCCTCCGAAACACAGAGACAAGCCCTCCAAAAACACTACTCTCATTGCTGAGTAAAAAATAAAATCCGCAGCCTCAGGATCATCGGCTCAAAAAATTATAAAAGTATATGGAGGAGCCTGTATCCTTGCTCTTGAGACACACAATGACAGACACAGTCAAGCTGAGGCCATAGTTGAACTGCCAATATGGCTCAGTGCACTTCATACACTGAAGAATATGGAAGACAATCCTGGTGTCTCAACAGGCTTCTGAATAAACCAGAGATACACACGTGCTGGAAGACATGTCAAATATATGCCATATGCAGGAAGGAACAAGACCAGATGTAGCAAATTCATGCTTCAATAAACATGAATTTTCAAGATAGCTTCCTTATATCAATCTTTAAAACATAAAAATCCTATAAACCAGAGAGATCTTAAAATAAAAACAATTACTGATTTCAAGCAAACAGTAGTCTCAAGATACATTATGAGGGAATAAACATAGAAATGATCAACATATACAGTTTATGGTTAATTTTGAAACCCTAATTCTGCATTCTCTGAAGTGCATGCTTAACACTGACAATAAAGTAGCTTTTGCAGAAAAGATGCAGAGAAAAATGGTTGAAAAACTGAAGAAAAATACGAGTCCTATTGCAACAGCCTGCTTCAGTCTGTAGCTTGGATTGCTAAGCAACCAGAACATCATGTAGAGCATAAAGTAAGATTGCTGGGAAAACGACAGAACAAAAATGCATCCTACTTGGAGGCCCCAATACCATCTCTGAAACATTTAAAACACAAGTGTCCTTCATCCATCAATTTAAAATGGGTAAAGTGAAAGCTGAAGGAAGAAAATATGAGCTGCATTGAATTGCAATAAAAACCATACTTGTATGCAATTTACATTTTTAAATTAGATTTTCAAAAAGATTTGTCCCTGATAAAAAGACAATCCACAGAAGTGCCAAATTATTTTTAAAGCTGTTTGAATCACTTTGGTAATTAAAATATACAATAGGTATACATACCTATTTTTCAAGTCTTTTTCCAAACTCAGATCTTAATAGCAAAGTAAAGCAACACGCAAACCACAAATTAAATCATGACTGTACTGGACTTACAAAGAAATCCAAGAAAAACAGCACTATTTTCAAAATGTTTTAGATGCCACAAATACACTGAATTACTCATCTAAAATGAGAAATAAAAGTGACATTACAGTTTTAAGAAAGCATTAACTATTAAATCATAGCAACAACTAATCAAAATATACCCATTACACAAAAGCTTCCTGGTCCTGCAGGCTTGGGAAAAAAAAAAAAATCTTTCAAATTCTCTTCATCATCATACAACATAAAAAAATTTTCTCCCTATATTTAAATTTCTAAATATTCATTTCTAAAAACAAGCGTTAACAAGCACATATACTATAGAAAGCCTACATATTCAATTTAAAAATAGAGAAAATCTTGTATTTGAATCAGACATTCATGATTTTTAGGTAAACAATTAAAAAATTTAGCTATTTAGCTATTTAGATGGCTAGGTACAAGCAATTTATATGTACATATATGCAGATTTTTAACATCACACTAAAAAGACCAATGCCTGTCATTTAGTAAGGAATCATTACTGCCAAGTCTCAATTCAAAAAAGACTACACTGTTTTTAAACTGTATATATATATATATCTCATATTTGGTGATCTGACTAAAAAACAACTGAACGAAGATAACATTTAAAATACTAATTATATTAATTGTTGAATGTTAATGGCTTTCAGTCCATTTTGACTGTGCAATGGTTTGTTAATGAAGATAAAGTTTGTCTGGCAAGTTGTCAGCAGACAGAAAGCAGCACAGGAGGCTGAATTCAAGTGTGGGGTGAAAGGGACAGGTGAGTTCCTAGTTAGAATCCATGATTTGCTATTGTTCCTCATCCCCAAAATACGAGTTAACTACAAACAGAAATCTACCTCTCTTGAGGCAGGGAACTTCACTGAATCACCTGGCTGTAGCCTTAACTAACAAAGTATTGCTGTAAAACCAATCATTGAGAAACAAGACAACTTCAGTCCCCCTGGGGCCATCTGAATACACACAGCTGGAACTTGAAGAACACAAGCAGGACCTAAGCAGAGAACTACAACCATTACACAAGCTTTTCTGATGCCTCACTTGAGCTCAACAGCCCAAACCTGAACCATTGCTAGAGGGAATCACTAGAAATGCTAAAAGCTCAGGGCTTTCCCAGTTTCTACCAAGATAATTCAATTAGCTGTCTTCAACACAAGAGGAGCCAAAACAGTCACCTTTCCAAGGTTCAAAGGACTAAACTCTAGGTTAGACCTGGACCTAGAAGTATTTTTCGGTATCTATCCATGCCAAGGTTCAATCTGTTTTGTGTGTTGGTATGAAAAGTAACATCCTCCTAAAACCACAGTGCAGAGCCTGAATAAACACCATATTTTTCAGCAGCAAATCTTTGAGGTCAAATAAAAAAGAGACCGTAAAAGTAATGCAAGGTTTTCAGTTGAGCTCTACTTTGAAAGACTAGAAAAAAAAGACTAAGTGCCTCTCAGCTGCTCTGTCCATGTCTTTCTCCAGACAGTAAGCCAAATAAACCAGGAGTGGGCTCACACTTTCTTCTTTTGTCAGATAAAGCTAGGAATACCAAAAGGACATAACCAAAGCTTCAGCATAGCGACAGACAACACCACAGAAAGCTGGTCAGAAGACTTACTTTGTAGCAGAGACATTTTCCCAAGGGCCTAGCTCATATCAAGAGCAGGAATAGGATCAGACAACCTCACACAACTCATTGATGTTCTTTGGTCAGCTTACAAGAAGTAAGAGAACTACGGAGAAATATTAAAAGAGCAATCAGGAAACCAAGAAGAAAGATCACCTACAAAATAGAGACACTATCTGTTATTTTGTATAAATTATCAACTACAACATGGTAAATTTCTGTGTTCTGATGACAACGTAATGTTTGCTCTTATAATCAAGATTATTAGCAACAAGCCAACCAAAGAAATCTCATCAAGGAGATGAGAAAATTTATTAAAAAAAAAATCTTCAAAAAGCATGAAGACAAGAATTCTGAAAGGTAAAACAGATTTAGTGAAACATTTACCTACTCAATTGATTATACACTAAGATGTTGGAAGATATTTTCCAGATGTTTATTCTTTCATAACAAGACTAGAATATTTGATCAGGGAATTTTCTCCTAGTCCTGCCTAAATCACCTCTAAATAGTATAATAAAGACAGTTTCTAAGTTGTTCCATTTAAGACACAGAGGTATTTCAATTTTGCTGTTGTGTTCAATTTTTATTTTTGGAAATCTGAGTTGCACTCTTCCTAAAAAGTCTTCTCCTTTGGTGTTGTGATTGATTGGACTTGGTGCCATCTTGCAAGTTGAATTACTCTTTTGTTGGTTTAGTCAGAGATGGGTTCTTGTTACCATTCCAGACTTTGGGTTTCAATCTCCTCTGTAAGTCATCTTTCAAAACCACATCTCTACTTCCTTCACATTGTTGATCTTTGTCTAGTCCTTCATACTGGAGAGCCATCACTCATTCAAAAATAGACTCTCATATAATTTCTCCGATGTAGCTAAAAGCTCAAAGACATGCTAATAAAGGATTCAGAAACAAAACTTTTAGAAGTCTACTTTCCTATGGATTAATTGAAGCATCAGAGAAGAAAAATAGTATCTGTACTAACAGCTGAAGCTTCAAAGTATTAAGATTTTTCAGGTGTATATGTTCCTCCTTTATTTTTCTTTCCTTTATTTCCCTTTTCAGAACAGGACAGACTTCATACAGAGAACTGGGTCATTACAGTTCATAGTATACCAGCTCATAAAAGTCCAAAAACTGTGATCAAGGTTCATTCTAACCCTGAACTGAGATATCTCCCAGTATTACTAAAAGTACAGAAGAGATTACAACCAGGGGTAGTGGTGCATGTGAGCAAACAAGACATCAAGAAACATCCTGCCAAAATTAAGCAGTATTTTGGGAGCAGGAGGAACAGAACCACACCTTCATGGGTTTTCTGACCATCATAATCCATGTCCTCAACCTCATCTTTATCATAATGGCCACTCCTCGGTCATAGATATCTGAAGTGTCTGACCAAAAAAAATTACAAGTCTATAAATAACATGGAAACTATAAAGAAATAAATGAGCACCATTAGTACTTTAGGCAACCATCTTTTCCATTTCACAGTCTTATGGAGGTATTTTATATCAGAATAAAGACTCATCAGTAACGTAGAGACAGACAATTTTGTCCCAAATACATACTTTTGTAAATTTGATTCAATAGTCTTCTAATGAAGCAGGTTCAAGCTGGAGGCCTGTAACCAGTGGAGTCCCCCAGGGGTCAATACTT
>JAOXJM010000002.1:6532982-6574447 GCA_026413425.1 Tringa solitaria | reverse complement strand
GAGTAACATGCTCTAACATGCTCCAGGCAATCCTGCTTCAGCAGGGGAGTTGAACGAGATGATCTCTATGGTCCCTTCCAACTCTAA
This sequence comes from Tringa solitaria, assembly GCA_026413425.1. Taxonomy (NCBI): domain Eukaryota; kingdom Metazoa; phylum Chordata; class Aves; order Charadriiformes; family Scolopacidae; genus Tringa; species Tringa solitaria. The sequence goes on along the minus strand of JAOXJM010000002.1, from coordinate 6,574,360 downwards.
AAAATTCAGTGAAATTGTCATTTGTTTGTATTAAAGAAAACCAAACATAATCAAACACCTGTAGACATTCACACTGAATTGGAAGTTTCTGTACTCAGTTCACAACAGCAGTCAAGTTGCAATCTGTGCTTTAGTACTCATACTCTAGAAGAGGAACACAAGTACTTCAGCCCAGTGTTGTGTGTTTTGACCACAAATTCTTTGGGAACTGAGATTGTATAGTTACATGATACTAATGTAATGGAGGTATTATGTCTGCAGGTTTTCAGGTTGGACTTAGGTGTTACAATACAAACCGTGCTGGATCACAGAAATACAATGACAACCAGCTCCTCTGAACAACTGCCCACTTTGTCATTGCTGCTGCTAAAGCAACAGCACAGGAAGGACTATTTCAAATAAATGAAATTATTGATGTGTAAAAGCTTCAGGAATATAGGGGTGGAAACCACTTAAGGTTACAAAAATGATTAGCGATACATACATGAAAACTCTCTCTCAACATGTTTGTCTACTAGTGTTTTTCAGAAGATATACTTTTACTCTCTCATCTAACAATTTTTTTGTCCTGCAACAAAATTTCTCAAGTATGTGAGGAAGGCTGGTCAACCTTTTACACCCTAAGTATTAACTAACTTATTTCAGTACCACAATTCTGCAAGCTACAGAGAAATGTTTACCAGGTTTACTTTAATTGCATTATTAAAAAAAAAAAAAAAGGCTTACAGCACACTCTTTTACAGCATATTCCTTCTTTTTTTAATTAGAAATTGTCCTAGAAGTCTCCAGTTCACTACAACTCAAAAAAGTGAAGGCAACAATGTTAGCATTTTCTACTCTCCTAGGAATTTCTTGCAAGATCCTTTTAAGGAAGAACAATAGATGCATTGATAACACCAAGGGAACAATAGATCCAACAGATAACACAATCAAACCCTTAATGCTTTAAAGTCCAGAAAGTAAAGACATAAGAACAAAACACTGGCAAAGAGTATACATCAAATGCTGCATAATGAACCAAATTAATAACATTAATTAATGCATTAGCTATCTCTGGTAACTTACTAGTGAAAAACTCAAACAGACATTCCCTGTATCAGCAGCAAGGATAACATTTTTGAGTAAATGGCACTTTAATGATAAATTAAAAGAAAGTTTGTTTATGCACAATGATTTTATAGGCTGTAAGTATAAGGGCTGTGCCTGGGATTAAAAAAAAAAAATCCCTCCCTGCAATTCAAAATGCATGCTACAGAAAATAAAAAAAAACATTAATTCAGAACTGTACATCATTTGCTCACCATCTGTGCAAGTTTCTGGAACAACAAAAAATAAAATAAGATTTGCTCTATGTCCAAGGCAGTTTTTAATTCTGGAAGCAGTACATATGATACATGTACCTACTGCATTGACTCTGATATTTATAAAAGCTACTTAAATCCCTTACAGAATTGAACAATTAAAATATGAAGCCTGAAGTACAAATACAAGGACTGGTACTCTTCATCTCCTCCTTTCTCCCCTTTACTTCCCCACTAGCATCTTGCTGATTTAAAATCAAGATACAGTTTTACCCATTGCCTGATTCAACCTATGCTATAAACAATAAATGAAGGATATTTTACCCCAAATTTTTAGCACTCATTCTGCATTTGCAAGTTTATTTTCTGAGGAGGTCCTTCTAATTCTGATAACATGAAAACTAAAATTTTAATTTTTAAAAAAATGTATCAACAAAAGCGAATTCTTATGTAACAATATTAAGACACCTCATCTACTTCAAGTCTTCTAAATGAGGAAACATCTTGAAAACAAACAAAAAACCCCACATACTGCAACAGATTGTGCACCTACAGTTACAACTACACTGAATACAGACAGACCTCTGGAAAAAATTCAACTAAGTAGGGCTTTATAACATCCAAATGTAACTCAAACAACCACAGCCTTCCCTGAGTGAATCTGCATTTGAAAATTCTATTGTATTATGATAAATAAGTGCAAAATAAGATAGAGCATACTTATGTCATACTTGTTACCATTCCCCTTGGGAATGAGCAATAAAATTAATGTTCAAGTTAAGGGACACAAGTGTTCCCTTCAGGAAAATGAAAACACTGTAGGAAGATTTTGACTGAAGGAGTCACTAGCTACAGAACTCTTAGTGGTGTAAGATAACAAGTATTCATTGATAATGACAAAGAAGTCAATCTGTTTTCAGAACATACAAGGGAATGACAACTTAGGTTTCTACCTTGCTTTACCAAATGCTGTCTACCTCACTGTATAGCCTAACTAAAATCTGGATGTTATTTCTAGTAATCAGTCTCATTTCCTTGTAAATTGTATGTATAATATACTTTGTGTTGCACTAAACTTACTATGAATGAAAGAGGAACAATTCTTACTCATATGAAACTTCATCTAGCATCTAAGACAAAAATGCAAGACAATGTCTGTCTTCTACTGTCAACAAACATTATCACTGTAATAAATATGCAATAAATACTTTTGAAAGTAATGTTCATTATTGGTTTTCTCACAGCTTTTGAAACATTTATTTCAATGTGATATAAATACCTCATGTATTGTAATCTATTAAAAGTATTAAGCATAGCCAAAGCTTGCAATCATGCAACTGCAATATATTTTGAATAGACAATATTTCTCAACATTCCAGAGAGATACATATACCAATGTATTTATTCACTGTGTGTATGAAAACTAACTGCACAGGGGGAGGAAGAGCATTATGTTTTTCTCCCATGCATTTCACTTCCCACACAACCAGTAAGGCCAAGATGCTTTATTCCCCAGTCACTGTATTAAAATATATAAAAAAAAAAAAAAAAAAGAGGGAGGACAGAATGCCACATCTAAAACCCATTCCTAATTCCCTCTCTCAGGATGGGAAGGAGGAGACCACTGACGAACCAGACAGAAACAAATACCTAACCCACTCAGGGAATCAGTAAGCTGTCTCCCACTACCTCATGTTTAGATCAGGAAATGAAGGCTGAATAAACAATTTTCAGAAGTAACATTAAATGCACTACACACAACCAAAGAGAACTTTTCTAGTTTGGCTCATAAAAAGGGATCAGAGTACTGCATATACCGAGAAAAACTTAATATGATTTGGTACATAGATTATTAGATACCAAAATGATCTGCCAAGGAATTTTGGCACAAATTCATGAGAATCATAAAAATAAAGAAACATACCTGACAAGTTCCATAGCACTGGAAAAATTAAGTGTTCTTGAGCACTGAGAGCAAAGGGCAAAGATTTCCAGGCTTTCTAATGTGTGTGGCTTCTCTTACCATCACATCCTTTCCTTTCTAACTGTGATTAAAAAACCACATACATTCACAGGATACATTTTGCCCAAGAGTCCACAATAGCAGGACTGGTTCTTCAGTTAAGACTACCACTTACTTGCAGTACAGGCTGGTTTCTTAACATGTTTTCTGCACCCAAGATGTTAACACAAAAAAAAAAAAAAAAACACACCCACCCCCCAAGAAAGTGCACAAGTATGCAAGATATCTAACACCAAGACAAGATAAATCCTTTTGCAATTATTTGATTTTTAAATTTAAAACCAGAAATAGCCAACTTGGTTATTATATTTTTTCATATTAAAGATCTAATCCTTTAAACAATTTTTCTTCCCACATGCAACACACTGAAAAACAATTGTAGAGCTCTGAGGAAAGCCAGCACCTGCAGGAAAGGGTTTAATCTGGCAACTGCTGGTGTTGTTGAGTTATTCATCACATAAATCTCTTATTAAGCCCCACCTCTTTCCTGTAGTTCTAACCGTTGGAGTTTGAGAAAACAGACCTCGTTTCATGCTAAACTCCCACCACTAAGCAGCTGAATCTCCTACATTACTTAGGATACTGTTCGTGAGAGCAGACTTCACATGGAGTCATGCAACATCCTGTTCCAAGCCAAATGCTCCAGATGGGATATGTTTCACTGCTGCCTCCCCCTCCCCAGCCCATTTAAGCTTGTTCTTTTTTCTTTGAAAGCATTTATCCCAAATTGATGCTGTAACAGCATGCTAAAACTGACCTTTTAAGAAAAATACAGACAAATCAAAACTCACTTAAAACCTAAATTACTACTAAAAAAAAATAACCGCCCCAAAACACTTGAATTATCAAAATATTTATATTAGCTACCCAATTAGCAAAACTACATCTACAAGAAAACAAATGACTTGATGCAGCTCTACACTGCAGGAAAATCTGCCTTGTTTCAGAAAGTTTACTAATCATTTAAAAGCTTAACAGTGTCACACACGTTACTAATCTAATGGAGGTTCTCATCGACATAACAAGGAAAAAACTGTCTAGTCTGCTGATCGCTCTGAATGCTGGCAATTTCTCAAACATCTGCTAAAGGTCAGATTTCCACTGCATGGAACCAATCAATGAAGCTACACAACACTCCCAGCACCATTGGAAGCGCCAAACAAAGACCACTGTTTTACATAAGCAAAGAAACACAGCCTGAAATCTTCCAAAACACTACCAGCAAAGTCTCCACGCAGGTCGCCACACAGAACACATCTACCTGGCAATGGTTGTTAAGATCTATTCTAATTTTGCTTTTTATAGCAGAAACAGAGTTACTTAATGCTAACCCATTTTTCCACATTGCAAAGTAGTGTGCAGCTGATACTACATACAGAGAAACGTTACCAAGGAAAAAATGAACATATATCTATTTAAACAAAGGAGGATTTTTATTTAAATGTTAATCATAATTTAAAAAGTTTCAGAAAACTGAATATTCACACACTTGGTGCCTTTGTTTAACTCAGTGACTTCAACAAAACCCCACCCCTACCGAGTTCTAAAAAACAGACCTTAGAGTTTAAAAACAGCCTGAAATCATAAAATTCTGCCCAAAATCCTTACTAAGCAACCTCAGAAATATAATCCCAATATCCTAACAGATTAGGGAATTGTTGGCTCCTGCTAAAAACAACATGCTCTATATTTCAACAGCTTATCACGTGCCATAAACCCAGCACTTTAGCAAGAGCCTAAGCAGAAGAAATAAATGATTGGTTCCGATGCTGCTGAAAAGCTGAGCTTGTTCTAATTTTACAGATAAAACATTATTTTATATATGGATAATCTGATATTGATTTACAAGAAAAGCCTTCTGCACACAGGACAGAACAGCCAATAAAGCAATCTGATGGAATTTGGGGAATTATTTTTTTAGTTGTCATTAAGTGACCCTCAAACTATAATTTTATTTTTTTTCGTTAAACAAAATCCATTTTATCTTCAGAGCCAACATGGATAAGAGAAGAGAAGCAGGATTAAATAGATGTTTCAATAAATTCAGCAGAAATACTCTTCTGCATTCCTTCTAAATCAATAACTCATACAGCAATGGTGTGATCGCTGGGCAATGCCAAACAAAGGCAGTATCTCATTGAAACAATTCAGATATTACTAGATAGTTGTGTTGTCATGCAGTCGACAGCCTTGTGCCATAGCCCCCGCAGTGCAATGCTACAGTCCAAGCCCTGTGGATCCCCAGTCCTCCTTGCCAGGAGAGGGAGCTGGGACAGAGCTACCAAATGGCCTCTCAACTCCAGCGCCCATGGTGAATCACACTCCCTCTTGCAGAATTTGGGTGCTTTTATATGCAAACATTACCAATTGCAATAACGTATTTGAGTACAGTTTTTATTTAAACACATACCGTACTCAAGAAGCAGACTGGACAGATAGGAATACAGAATATATATGCACCCAAATTACTTGCATTAGTACACATCTACACACACATGCGTGGGAGAGTATTGGCCTGGCATCCCTATTACTTACACTTTTACAGAAGGGAGGATAAAGGCACACTTAACTCACTCTCAGCACTCAAACAAAACTGTGTTATAGTCAGTGGAATTCACTTTTGGAAAAAGATACCGAAGAGGGTTAATTTCTCCACCTTTCCAGTTCATGTAGATCCACCTCTCCATTAGAGAGGTTTTAAGCCATTAATGCCCGTTTCCAGAGGTTTTCCAATGACATAATATTAACCTCACAAAGCAGTAAATGAAGACAGCAGGTGCTTGCAATGCCTGATAAACAAACTGCACAGGTAGAGTGCACCTACACTACTTTTACTGACATAGTGTGCAGCTTGGATGATAGCCAACGAATGAGGAAGAGAGATGTCAGAAGTGAGCTAGAAGATCTGCAAAGACCAGTTTTATGAGCACAGGCCAACTGCCAAGGCATTTACGCTGAACTCCATGTTACCATGGCCACAACACCTTAAACCCAGCTCAAGTACATCTGCTCTGCAACACAAATCTAAAGCCTTGTCAGCTTGCTTTGCTTTACTCTTGGGTCACTCACACCACTTTTAGGTAATCCACTGAGAAGCAAATTATAGACGTCATCAGTAATAACCCTCAGTAGCACACATGAGTTGTGATGTCACCTTGTACCAGGCAGTGAACTGTACTAGAGAAGTTGAAAATTTACTCAATAAGCAGAGGAAAGAGAGCAAACAAAGCTGCCTAAATGCTACTTCCAAAGGAGGTGTACAGTGAATGACTAACCCAAGAAAGGCACAAGTAGGTCATCATTAGATGGACACTATCATAGCTTCAAATAGTTGGGAAGAAGTTCAGTACTTCAACCCAAGATTTAAAACTTCCAGTCATGCATAACTATAGTTATCCCCTACAGAATTACAGCACTTATTCCGTACTGAATGGATTTTATTTTTTTAAAGAATTCTCAAAAGTTCACCAGTTCAAAGGACGTAAAATGTTCTTTAAATATGCGCTACCACAATTGCTCCCCAAATCATCTCCATGCATGTATATTTAAGATTACTATCTTACAGTTTATTTAGTGCAATGGAGAGACTATGAGAAGAAATTTAGATTTAGCAGCAATTTTCTCCCATGGTTCTTCAGAGAATGAAAAATAATGTTCTCCAGAGAACCTCTCAAAACAATTGCCCTTTCTCCACAACAGCTGCCATTTACTTACATTCTCAGAAGGACGGATGCCATAGGCTGCCTTTTAGCAAAGAAAAACTGTTACCTCGCTTTCATCCTTTCTCAAAGTCATCATCTACATCCCTACAGATAGGAAGCCACTTTCTCCCCTGGGGGCAATTGGCTCCATTCCCAGCAGCAAAAACAGAAGGCAAGTAGTGGCCATCTTTGTTCAGGCAGTTGTGGCTTCAATCAGACTGAAAAATGAGAAGTTGCAGGCACAATGAAGGGAAACATGCCTGTAGGATCCTTTCCCTAAAAATTATTCTCAAGTCCTAAACATCCTCAGACCTGCTGAATCTGAATTAGCCAACACGATGGATACACAGAAGGAGGAAACAGCTACATATTTGAAGGGTGGAAAAAAAGGAAATGAGAAAATTCAGGAGTTCACAAAACATCAAGAATGAAAATAAACTGAGAGTCCTGCTGCCCTGAGTCAGTGAGGCAAAGCGGCTGTAAATCTGTCTAAACCAGCTCTGCATTCTCCAGTTGCTTTGTAGCCCCAGAATGCATAAAACAGCTATCACATGCCAGACAATCTGACCCTCTGAATTGTTAAAAGTCTACTTTATTTAACACAGATTCACTCTTCAGGGATTTTCTTTTGTACAAGCTGGGTAAGAACACTGCTGACATGGAGTATGAAAGATGGGTCAAGCCCAAGAAATTGCCAGAAGAGAACTACATAAAGGCTGAGTTAAGTCACTAATTTAGAATCAAAGGAAGCATTTTACTGGGGGAAGACTGGGGAAGGGGGAGCATAGACACACAAAACAACCTTTATAAGTTTAAAATGCTTTATTAATTATGCTTACCATAATTAACCACAAAGTCAGGTAAATGCAGGCTTTAACAACAGACATGGCCAATTCAATTTTCCTTGAAATTTTCTGTTAAATATTGCTATGCAATAGTCTGTTTAAAATACTACTCTGAAGTTTATGGTTTTACTGCTCCAGTTGTTCGGGCAACGGCTATTTTCCTCCCCCATCCTAAATTACTGAACAACTTCTCTACCTTAATATAGTAATCCTTAAGATTTTGCTGCAATGCATTAAAACTACAATGTGTGGCAGGTAGGATTATTTAGTTGGATTGATACATTACCATTGCCTGACATTTTAGTTTTGCAGCCTTTAATTACATTTTGTACTGGAATAACAAAGAATATAAGACAATATGAAATGACATAAACGATACTCTTAACTAGAGCTGCCAAGATGCTTTTATCTCAGAGATGCCTGCGGGTTTTTTGCACTTTAGTTCCATACTTCTTTCAACATTTTGAGAAACATACTAGACAGCCAGCTAATTTGGTACGTTTTGTTTCATTAAGTATTCTTGCACGTAGCACTTGCAATACTTCCTCCTCTCCCCACTTGCAAGGGCATTAATACTCAGTTATAAGAAAGTTTAATTGAAGTATCAAAAAGAATTCAGTTTAGAAAGCATAATTACACTGTAATCCATGAGCATACGAATAGTCAGATTTCTAGTTAAACTCTTAGCAAAGAAAGCAATCTGTAAAGTTAATCAAGTATACCATATAATATAATAATTACACCAATTTACTCCTTCAGAAGATAAAAAGCTGAATGGGAAATAAAAAAAAAAAACCAAAACTGAAGTCTCCAAACTACCAAGAGAGTATTTCACTGGACAAAAAATGGGACTGATGTAACATCTCCTAATTATGCAGATCAGGAAAGTGAATTATCAACTTTGTATTGTTCACGCAGTACAAAAAATATCTTCTTAAAACAGATGCACAAATGCAAGAAACCCAAGAAGCATGAGGAAAAGCTTTTACCTTGCTCTAGCTTGCAAAGGCCATCCCTGCTCATGCATCTGACCAATAATTCACAGACCCTGCAAGGCCAATTAACACCACCTCATGCAGGTGACAAGTTACTGATATCTGAAAGATTGAACACAGTTGACATACATCTTTAAGACATTTCTTGAATGCATATAATTGTTATCCTCATTATACCAAATCATACAACCTATTAACGATCAACTCTAAGCTTTAGTGATCTACCCCTTGAAACCCAGTGGCTGAAGTGATTTACCAGTAACAAACCCAGACTCTCACAGACTAATACTGCAAACTTCCAAATGGCAACAGATACTTACTTTTACAGCTATGTAAGTTCTTCTGCTCAAGTACTTCATCACCAGAAAATAAAGTGGAAACACTCAAATGGAGCCTGCCTTTTTTTTTTTTTACATATGTGAAAGTTCTTGATTCACTGCTGTTCATCCATTATCTGTGAAGTATCTCACCGTTTTTAGTGTTGTGACAATTCCCTTACTCTAGAAACACAAGCATATTCAGAATTGCTTGACAGACAGGCAAGAGTATTGCAATTACCAACTCTGGCAGAACACTCACTTTATTCTTGTCTCCCAGAATTAGCACCTTTCCATATCTCATTAAATATCCAGGCAGCATTCAGTTATTTCTCAGAGTAGCATTGCATAATCCTACAAACTGTAATCATCGACTTATTTAATTCATCTATCAGCTGGCCTGCCAGTACAATTTCACAGACAAAATGAGCTCAGACAAAACAGCATCATATGGTAAACTAAATCTGAAGGGGGGGGAAGTCCCAAAAATTAGTAGTTCAAGCCATTTTCTAAGGCACTTTACTGTGGTGTTTCTAAGTCTACCTTCCCAAATTTTCAGCATTCCATAATTAACAGAAATAAAGGCATGGATGCAAATACTAAGGCATATCTTAGACAACAATGAATGCTACCTTGGCAGGTTTGCCTGGCTTGCATTTGTGCATAGCTCAAGCCCAACAAGCAGGATGGACATATTCCAAGTCATTAACTCTTACAGGAAACCAATGAAATATTTAAATTTTCCTTCCACCTGGAAAAGAAAGCATCAAAGTCCTAACAAACTCAATAGTCCATATGGGGGGGGACAGATGGACATGGGGGGCGGGTCTGGGACTGTCCTCAATAATTGTTTAATCCCTGGTTTTAGTTTATGCCTCTATAATTTGAAGGTTGATTTAGTCAGCACCTGACAGCTGAGACGGGAGGAAGAGATTTCACAAAGTCTGCAATTCTGATTTGTTACTACATATCCTGAAGTCTCTCATGATATTTCAACAGTAAAACCAGAGTTTCTACATTTTCATGCCTGTATAGAAAAAAATCTGTAGTGGTCTAATTTTGAACCATGTTACCTGGGTGTTTGTGTTAAAAAAAAAATATCTGATGACATTTTCCACATCATATACATAACTGCTCTAGAGATGCGATCTTGCTTCATTGCTTATACTGATTAACAGTGACTTATATAGGACACACCTTCCACAGCACTCACTGCTTTCTTATGACTTTAACTTTTTTTCCCAGAAGCAGAAGGCAAGTGCATGGTTTCTTATGTTCCCAAATACACTCTCATCGTATTACTCAATTCCCTATGGAGCTGCAAAATTCAGTTCCTTCCCATAACACACTCCAACCTCTTACTATATCCCAAAGCTTTTTTGCCTCTCATCCTGTGAGCTTACCTTCACAACACTCCAGCCAGGACTGCTGGGAATCTGATGGCACACGCTGTGGCTTAAGCATGTGCATGACTCTGCACAACTGGTTTGTGACCAAATTAAATCATTGCCTGCTGAGGTCCCTACGCCCTTGTACGCCAAGTGTTAATCTGGACTCCTGTCCACTTACCTAAACATTAGTTCTCATTGAATTTTCCATGGAAAAAAAAGTTGTCTTCAGTTAGCATAGTTTTATGCCCCATATATTCCACTGAAAATCGTCAAAAGATTAAAATATCAGTCAGAGGGGACAGACAGATAAGACAAAAGCATCGAAATATTTAACCTTCCCCACCACTGTCTGAATTTTCTTTGCCTCTGTCCTAACATCAGGCTGGAAGAAAAAAAGAATACAAACCTGAAATAAATGTAACGAGACTAACTGCTGGAGAGCTTTGCACTTGAAGGACATGGGGAGACATGCCCACCAGTAGTGTCCTCCAAAACTGCCAGTACAAGAAGCTGGTAGAGCTAGAGGAGTAGGGGCAAAAAGAGGAAATTCTTATCTAGAAAGACAGATGTGCACAGCAATCGAGGTTCTTCAAGTACATGCATTTGGGTTTTTTCGTTCCATTGAAGTCTAGAAACTTCCCCAAATTTCTAGTTCAATCATGGAGAGATGGAGCAGTCGTTATTAAGGTTAACAGAGGTAAAGCAGCAATAGACTAAGCACTTTTAGGCATACAATATCTACTAGACAATGCAATCTTTACTTCAAACCATGCTACTACAAATTGAAATGCCTGTAAAAATGGATAAAGAAAAATGAAAAAACTCAGCATAAGTAAAAGAAAGGATTTAGACTACATAACCATTTTCCAAGACAGTGTATCTACTACCTAGTAACTGCCTCCCACCTATGTTAACATTTATAGAGCAGGAAAGAACATAATTTCTCTGCATTCTTGACAAAACCTTGGCCAGACACCCAAATTACAAAGCCACCTTTAAAATTATGTTTCTGCCAACTGAAGGGGGAAAAAAAATCCCCACCTTTTCTTCTCCTGAAGAGTGGAGATATGGTTCATCTAATTAATCATTTTAAGGGAGATGCCAAAGTAGCAATACTACGAGAAAATACACTGGAATCAGAAGCTCCTGGGTGGGCGATTGTACTTGGTAGGAGAGGTACAAACTCACTTCAAATACTCTTCTTCAAAACCTATACACAGGCTTACATATAAGCAGTATGCAGAGCATCTTCCACAATCCTCTACCCAATAAAATTCAAGTATGACCTTTCAAGCAGGCAAAAAGGCTTGTCAACCAACAGCAATGGTGATCCCACAAAGACTTTAAGCGATACATCAATGCTAGGACAGCATGTTGAGTCGACAGCAGCTGGGAGTCAGCTGGAACCACAAGCCCCTATGTGCTGCACCATCACTGACGTGGTGATAGAGTGATCCAGGCACTTTTGAAGTGATCGCAGTCAGTTGTTCTGACATACCGCCAAGAAAAAATATGGGGCACAATGAAAGTAATGACTGAAACACTTTCTCAGTGAGAAAAGAAAAAAAAAAGTAAAACAAAACTTGAACTTCTGCAGCTAAAGCGCCTTTCACAGCCTCTTTGGAAAAAAAAAGGAAATCTTGTAGCCTCTTGTCAATAACATCGAACACCTAGCTGTTAGCAGGTCACCTCCTTTATATATATATACACACACATGACAAGTCACTTCCCCCTTCAGACACAGCAGCCTAAAACATTTTGAAATAGGTGAGGATGTTGTCTGAGAAAGCCAGAAGTTCAGGACGTATAAAATTCAGGAAAAACAGCAAGTTTGGTAACAGCCTGGCAAGATTCCTTCTGAAAAGACATGAGGTTCTTTACCTAGGAATACTGTACCTGTCCAGCAGTACTAGATCCAAAAAAACCCTGCAGTAGCTTCTTGATTTATGTGTGCAGAGATATTTTCATACATCTGGCAAGTCAGGACATGCAGAATAATTTAGCCCTTTTGTAAGACTGCCAAAACAGCAAGACCTAGGCATCAGGTTTCTTCCAACAATTAAATGGGTCAGACAGAAACTACTGATCAACTTTCTCCCAGAGAACAAAAATATCCGTAACAGCAATAGGTTTATGGTGAAGAAATTGAATTTATTATTAGGTGAAGCTAGCATTTTAAAATTATATCATCACTGCATTAGCCTGCAAACTACCTTACCTGAGAGCTGAAAGCAGTCTACAAAGAGAGTCTGCTGATAGTTTGATTTTCCTGCAGCTAAGAATCAACACAGGCATGCAACAGCAGTCAACAGGAACAAAATATATGCCTACATGACTAGGAAAATATCTATGAAGTGTCCTTTTAAGTGGAAAGAATTAAATACGCTTTGGAAAGCCCTTGCTAGAAGATACAGGAAGCAAGTAGTAAACACGATAGGTTTTGAAAGTGAAAAGCAAGAATCATTTTAAGTCAGCAAAACAAGATAAATTCACTATACTTGAATGACGTATTTCTGTAACACTATATATCCAAATGCAGCTGAAAAGAACTGGATAATGCATCAAAAAAGGACTTGATATAACAACATTATTTTCTTTTGAAAATGCTTGCTAACATCGAGAAGGTGGTAAAATGGGGACCTAGAAGTGAACAACAATAAAAACAACTGTAGTTTAAGGTTCATTTGGTTTTTTAGTTCCCTACCAATAGAAATTTTTGAGTGTTTGCTATACAAACTTGTAAACAGAATGGTCTACCACATGTACTAAATAACCTCTAGAGACCAGATCATATTTCCTTGCCAAAGTGAGCTTAAACTTCCTAAATAGCATAACTTAAAGCAAGCAACAGAATTCTTTTATTGGAGTAAAGAGTATCAATTGCAAGAGGCTTATTCAGGTACACTTGTATTGAATTCACATTCTAGGATATTAATAAAATAAAAAAAAAAATCACAAGAAAGTGTAACAACAACAATTCTACAGTTTCAGTAAATCCACTGAAATAAACATTTGCATCTGCTTCATTTCTGCCAAAAACATTTACATCATGGTATTACTTCAACGTTACACTAAAGTAGAAACCATAATTCAGGTTATTTTATAGATACAGATCATACTGCTACATAAGTTCAGGAAATTCTCTTCAGCAGCCTCCGTTAGGGGTCACACAAGCACTCTACCTGCCCTCACGCTCCCAGGCTCAAGCACAAAAGGGTCAAGGCAACCCACACTGCCACATGGGCCCCAGAGCAAATAAGACTGAGCTGCATGATCAGAGGGCAAGTTGCTGGATCCACGAGTACAGAACATTTCTAAGTACAATAGTTATATTAAGTAACAGCTTTTTGCTCAAGTATCCATGCATGTGACTCTCACTTAGCAGCTTGGTTGTGTAGGAGCTGGAAGCTAGAAATTCAGCTGAAAGATCAGAGAGCTAACTCTCACTGCATCTGTTCTCAGTGCTTCCATCAGCACATTGTTCAGTTAGTGCATACACGAAGACCACGTAGCCTCTCTCCAACCCCTCACCACAGGGACCTCACTGAAATAAGCTATGAAGACAGTCTGAGACTTGGCTGAACAACTTCCAATATACAGTGGAGCATTTGTTGATATCATTCCTTGTTACGCCTCAGTCTGTAATCCACTTTAGTAGTGTGTGCCAAAAACTGCTCTTCCTACAATCAAAAGAAACAAAACAATCTAGGCATTAAGTAAACAGATCTCACTCTACACAAATACAGCATTTCAAATAGCCAGACTACATCATTTTGCTTCAGTCTGGTGAGCAAGAGAGAGGCACTCTGGACTGAAGAAAGAGAGGTTTATGGACAATTTGTGACATCATAAGTGCGATTGTTACTCTGCCAAAAAATAATGCTATAACCGTAGCTATCTTGCTATGCAAGGTCTGATAAACAGAACCAGTGAGGTTCCAGAACTAGTGAGATCACCTGGGCCTTTAACATTCCCATAAGAGAAATAACACACCAGCTGTGCCAGGATCCACAACCAACACTGGGCCTTTTCTCCTGCCAGAATATGGATCCCTGTAAAAGCAGCAGATCTACTTGAGGGATTATTCATTTGAGGGGCACCATGCTCAGAACAGATCATCTTAGAGACTATTTTATGAACCAGAGGTTCTACCACAAAGTCAGTCAGCTAATTTGTCAATTTCTCCACAGACATAAAATGTTTCAGATTTACAACCAATCATTCCCACCCTTGGACTGCTCTGGAGAAGTTATTTATCTCCCCATTCCTGTGACACTGACCTACCCAGCCGTTCCTCAGAACATCTCCATTTTCCACACAGAAACAGACGGAAGGATCTTCATATTTGTAACTGGTTGTTTGTTTTCACAAAAGCTCAAGTGAAATTTAATAATCATTGATCAAATGACTAGCAGAGAATGAAAGAGTGAATACAGTTCCAAGACAAATTTTTTCTCACTTTGTTTGTAGTTAAAAAACAAACTGTCTTACAGTGACTTTTTTAACAAATAGCTGATGCACCAATGCAACCCCTGTAAGTAGTAACACATATGTGCACATTTGAATGCATGCAATGAGATCTATTTATTGCTGGTTGTCCGTGGCTTGTAAGCTTAACAACAACTAACTTTGCATTTGAAATGCATCTTGATGAAAATCTTTCACACTCTGGCAGCCCAAGACCACTGTAGAATATTACAGACTGGGACAACCAGATTTGACCTTTTAACACTGACTGGCAGGTCTCTAGGGAAAACAAATCACAAATGACTTTGTTTTCTGAGGAGGGATGATTCAGGCATCTCTGTGTCAATGGATAACTACACCTACAGACTTTGCTACCAAAAGATAGCCCATAAAATTGTGAGCTGCTTAACCACAAAGATCTACAATGAGTAAAGTATTTGAGGCTTTAAACCATACCAAAATTTTACCTGGTTTTGCACTACACAAAAATTTATTCCAAGTAGAGTTATTGCATTGTCACCTAGCATCTCTTGGGGAATACCAAAATATTGCTAACCGGGAATCTATCTTGTAATAATACCAGTATCTCCTACACCAAGGAGACTGAAGCATTGCTCTGACAATTAACAATCTGGCACAATTTGCTATCAAGCTCCTTGTTGGTTTGACAGAAGAATCCGTGATTGTTTCCCCAGCAAATTTTGACAGTACAGCTTAATAATAAACTGTTCAGTGTAGAAAATAAGAGGGGGGGAAAGAGGAAAAAAATGTATTGACATCCAACTGCCTATAAGATCAAACTTTTGTGCATTGTTTTTTTTAATTTCTAATTGCCATAACTGCTAGAAAGAATTGTAGAGTACTAAAACCCCTTGGAAAGTATCCAATTTATGCGGTTAGCATGGTGTGATGATGTGGAAACTGAAGATAATGTGGCCCACAGATCTTTGGCAGGCTTTAAAATATCATCTTTCATGGTAAAACTACTCTATTTTAAGTGGCTGATTAAAAGGTACTAATAAGGCATTTGGGTTGCTGTCTACTGGTGTAGGGAGGATTGCACCATTCCTAAAAGAACATAAATACCCTTGGCTCTTAATAGATCTCTTGATAGTCCTCTGTTTAAAGTTACCTACCCAGCACATGGGTCATCTGCATATTGAGAACTCTGTCAGGACAGGGCTAAGAAACAACTCTGATGAACCACTTGTTTTACTTCACTGATACCACTCATCTTAATTGAGGTCATAGCTGAGAACAAATGAATGAAGTCTTGGTTCACCAGTAAGCTTTGAAGGAACCATAAAAAACTTGCTTTGGTAGCTACAGCCAGCAATCTGGTTTAAGACCTGTAAAAGAAAAAGGAATTTAAAGATCCTCCTCCCCTCAAAGAGCATCAAGGAAAAAAAAGATCTCAACCAAGGAACATTCTAAGTTGAGTCACTTAGCTGTACAGCTCTAACTTGAATACCACACCAAGGCACAGCACTTCAGTCTTAAAAGTCAGCAGTTTTTTCCTCCCTTTTCTTTTTATTAATCTGTCTTCGGTTCAGAGATACAAAGCTTCTTTCCCATCTCATCCCACTTACACCCTAACTGCATGAATATTAATTTTCCCAGACTTTCTATTGCTGCACATTCCCCCAAGTCACAGATCCTCAGTCAGCAAATACCACTAGCCTTACACTCTGCTGTGCCTGAAAGCTAACAAAAGCACTGCTATAGGTAGAGTCAAAGTCAGAAAAGTAGATTACTTTTTTTGCTGCATGTCATGAGGTATTGAGAGCTGTGGTACCAATTAAAGCTGCACAAATTAAAAAGCAGCTGCGTGTCCTGTTGCTGAATGAAGTTGTTTTAGATTAGGGCACGTCACAAGTTAATGCACTGCAAAAAAGTAATAAGCACTTTCTTGCTGGCAATTCCAAATACACAGTGACTGAAATACTGATGTCTCAACACCAAAGCACATGCAAACACTCACAAGAGGATCAGGTTTTCTTTATCTTAGCCAATGAAAGACGCAACTTGCAATTAATACGTCTTTCCTTCCTTTGTCCTTGAGACAAAATTTATAACATTGAAGATTGCTTGTCATTCCTCAAAGCAAACAGAATCATTGACTACAAAAAAACTGATCATGAACGGAATCCATTAAAGCCATCAAATCACCAGTCACAGAACCCTTTCTCCAGAACCCCTTGCAGCTTCTGAAAGCCCCTCTGATCCACTGAGCTTGAATGGACATGCTGGTTATAAATATTTGAGTTCAAGTTAAATAGGCTTTCTATGACTCTCTGAATATGAATTCTTTCATTTTTACTTTGAGGTGCCTTTCTAGACAAGGCTCCTTTGCCTTCTGCATGTGTTCCCTTAGAAATGCACCTCTAAACTCCAAGTTTAACTCTTAATTTTGAGAGTCCTGCTCAGTAAGACGGCCAGTCTATAACAACTCACTGGGGAACTGGCTACAGCTAATTATTTATTATCTGTTTTAAGTGGCTCCCAGATGTTCTGGACCACTGACAGCATTCAATATGTCTTCCACAGAGCACCTTAATGAAATTTAGGTTATGTTTCAAATAAAGAAGCAACAAAGTTTGCAGACATCTTGCTGCTTCCTGGAGGCTCACCACTGACACACCGATCTCTCTTCTAAACAGAGAAGTACGCTAAAACTGTGCACTCCCACAGTCCAGAAGGCTATCTCTTTCTAGTTGTTCACATAAAACTACTCGCTGTAGCCACACTGTCTACAGGAGCAAACCTTCCTGATACAAGGCACAATGAGTTCACTCCAATCCTCTGCCCAAGCACTGTAGAACATACTGATAGTTTAAAATGGCCTTCGTGCCCTTGTGAACAGCATCGTGACATGAAGACTCCACATACAATTCTTTGGTATTGCTGGTGAAAACTTGCCAAACCTCCAACGCAAAGGTTATCTGCCGAAAGTGACTCTTGACTTAGACTAGCTGCATGGTTAATTCACTAGTAGTAAAGACAGTAACTTCTGAAAACTCTAAATTTTTCATTATTTCTATGCATAAGAATGAAAATATTTGGAAAAAAAAATCAAAAGCAGAAAACATCTTTCCACTTGAATTAGTTTTCAAAATACAAATAAGGAACTACATCTTTCACCTGAACAGTAACGTGAAAGTTATGACTAACTGGTTCCAAAGTTTTGCAAAGTCTTTCTCTTCACATGTTCTTCTTAAAATTTTTAGTAGGATAATTTTCTATCTGAAAATACAAACCAAATTTCTAAGTTTGTTGCTGTAACTGAAAACACGTCTTTTTCTTTAATATATGTTTGCAGCACAAGTTATGAGTAGTCATTTCCCAAGTCTTATTGATGGCTCAATTATAGTTTATGCTGTCATGCATTTGAAATGACAATATCACCCATTCACTGCTATGTGAAGAGTTCACGCCTCCTCAGCCCCCAGGCCTTGAAAGAGATTGCTTACCAGTAAAAGCAGTAGCAAAGCTGAAGTAAATTGAAACTGAAAAGATAACAGGCAAGCACAGAGGTAAAGAAAAGGAATGTATTGGCCAAGCAGTTTTGGTGACATTATTCAAGCAACAAAAAAAGAAAAACCTGTGGCAAAACAAAGCATTTTCCACTGCTCCTGCTCAGGGTTCTGTTGTCTTGTTTGTTTCTAAAGCACAAGACATTACATTTGTCTTCCTTCAGGGATGTAAATATCTCCTTAAATTATCTTTAAAACAAAACCAGATCAAGTTGGCAGTGTTCCTTTGTGAAGAAAAAAAATAAATTATTCAAAATACAAGAGGTCATTTCAAATTTTGTATTTATTTGTATTTGTGGCTTAGAAGTCTGGGATAAGGATTAGGCTAGAAATTCAGATTTCTTCCCTGAAACACTCTTTCCAAAGACTTTCCTAAGTTACAGAAATTATTTCTCTTTTCCCTGCCCTCTCCTTCCCCCACCATCTCTTGAGAACTGCCTGAAGGCAAATATAATTGGAACCTTGCACTCGCTGCAGACATGTCATGAACAAGAACATAATCCAGGGTCATCAGCCGGCTAAAGCCAGCACACTGCCCTGCCATGCAAGATGATCAGTGTTTGGATGATAAGCATGCCTACAGGCCAGCATCGTGCAGCTACGGCAAGCCTAACAGACCTGAGAGAGGGCAGCTCCTTTTGTTCTCAAGCAAAATCTGTTCAGACCATTACAAAACAGCTCTGATAGGTACAATTGCTTTCAGAGCTATTCCTCCCTCCCAGTTAAAAGGAAAAAACATAAGGTCCTAAGGACTAAGGGGGGGAGGGAAGGTTGAAAGCAAGGATCTGCTTACAGCCGGAGAAGAATATCATTAACTATTAATAACCAAAAGGCTGCAATGCAGACAGCTTGAAATCTGGTACAGCTTACTAAATCACAACTGCATATGAGACCATTATACTACAGTATACCAGTAATAGCTCCACAGTTCAGAATACTTACTTTGAAATCTTTCAGTGACAAATTCATACATTTATATGAAAACCACATAGCACATCTTTCCAGTAAAACAGCACTTACTGTGATGAGAACTGTTTGAAAAATCAAAAAGATTTCTTCTAGTTAAACATTTATTTTAAAAGTAGGTCCTTCTGAAACCAGATGTTTTGTGCCAAACAGTTTACAGACAATATTCAATACAGCATAAGTGCAGATCTTTCTTAGGCTGCAGTAACATTGGAAAGGGGGAGGAAATGCAAGTCATGCATACCTAACAAAGTTTCTTCACTAGGAAGAAATGATGAATAAGTTTCCTCTGGAAAGAGTCCTGTGAAAGCCAGCCTTTTATGCCCAGACAGTGGTTCCAACTTCTTTCCACTTCACAAAACTGGCAATCAGTAAGCAGTTAATACTGTATTAATAAGCAAGGCATGGCAAGAGGATTTTGCTGAGTGCCAAGCGTGGGGGGTTGTTTGTTGGGTTTTTTTTAATGTTCAGTACACTAGTGGTCTAGGTGGAGCTCTCTATTCACATCTAAGCAAATCAATGTAGTTGATCCCGCTTTCTTCCCATTCCCTGGACAGACAGTTCAAAACTTATTGATCTGCCCTTTCAGGTGCACTCTTCTCTGGTGAGATACAGACTCTGTTTTCCAGAATGACAAGGGGACAAAGGGCTAAAGGAAAACAGGAGAGACTGAAGGGAGAAGGGCTAGATCACACTGGCACTACTGTCAGAATATACAATAGGCAAAGCACGTCTCAGAGCTGTGAGGAGATGAGTAAAGAGCAAATCAGGATGAGAATACCAGTGCCAAAGCAGAGCAGGGATGCTATCTATGGGAAGGAGAGCTACAGCTCTTTCAGTGGTGCAGTTACCCCCACTCTCCTCACCACGTCCTTGCTGCTGTTGGTTCACAGAGCTGGAATTGTGCAGTCTCTTTTCCCCTGCTGTCGCCCCAGTCACAGGCTCCATGGAGCACAAAGGAGCTAAAGAGCCCAGCCCTAGTGCTGGGCATCACCACATACGGACTCTTTCTCAAGCGAGGTGGATCTCGTATTTGGGAATGTAGAAGGCTGTCCACACAAATGAGTGTTACATAAAGACAGAAAACAACACGGTAAAGAACCATTAACAGAAGATTTTTAGTGACATTAGGTTCACAAATAATTTAGAAATTAACAGGGTCTCAAAGTAACTCATACAAGAAATATGTTGGAGATACAGAAATAAAACATAATTAGAGAAGTATTTATAAGAGCGTCTAGAGCCACACCAAGAAACATCAGGGTGGAGAGCCAATCAAGACACTACTACAACAAAAACTGCAGATATTAGGAGGGTGGTCCACTTGCTAGAACAGAAATGGAACAAGAAAGATAATAAATCTGGGGTCATAACCACATCAAAAAAAAAATGCTCCATGTGCTTAAGTGTTAACTTGCTTCTTTCTGGTGTTTTATTTTATTTGGGGATTTGAATGTAGCAATTCACTACCTCTGGGAGTAAAAGTAAAAACCCTGGAAAAAATGTAAATGTTAAGATCTCAAAAAAACCCTTCTTTCTCAGGCCTGAGAAACCAGCACAGCTCACTTTTCCACTTCTTTTTCTAGAACAGAAGCTGGCAACTTCTCAAAGTGTTTGGGATGATATTATTTTTCCCCTTACACTTGAAGTTAACCATGCTGGTAACATTTTTCCTCCAGCCTTCCCATTCCCATCGAGTTTGGAACTCGGCAGGAGCCTAAAGCCCAACATTCATAGACACAGGACACTAAAAGACACCAATGATTTACAGCATCTTGTCTCAGTGAGAGACAGTGGATACCTACTCCTTGCTCTGAGCTTTGCCAGTCTGGAGTTCAGCAGAAACCAGGCAACAGCTTTCTGCCCTTGTGGCTGACTAACAGTAGGTACACAGACATTTTGAGATGCTCAGTCCAAATCATTATCTGAGAGCTGTTTCCACTAAAAGATATGACCCACTTCTCAAACCAGTGTTTGCCAAAACACTGAATTTTCAATGTCAGAGGTTGCAAGCTCCCTCCAGGAGGATCAAATTTGATGTCTGGCCCTCACATTCAGGGACCGTTTGTCAAAATTGTAACATATCCACAGTGGAGAAGTGCAGTCATGCATCCAAACACAAGAAAGGTTATATTCAGAGTACGGGAGATCATTATGGAAAAAAGCAAAACAGGAAAACTTTAATGTTGGAAGAGGATAAATGGTTTACAATCATAAATAGCACAGATTGTGAATTATATAGTTGATTGTAGCAGGGCAGCACTCCTCTGATTAACACAGTGCCAAATTAATGAAACCTTAGGGAACATCAGAAACAGGAAAAAAAAATATTTTATCCAACATATGTTTTGAGACTGAAGCTAAAGGATGGATATTGGATCCATCTCCAATATGCACACTTTTAAAAACAGGCTAAAAGTGGAGGAGGATGCAGAAGAGTGCTGAAAAGTTACTGAAAATAGGCAGGAAAATCCATTTAGTGCCATATGCTTAGATTACTAACAAAGAGAGAGAACGTGACTCTAACTTACAAATATTACCAGGAAATACTTGACAGGAAAACACCAGACAGTAATACTCTACTATGACAAAGTCATAACTGGGGCTTTTTGCAATTATTTTTTTAAACTTATCTTTATTCTCTGCCTAAAACCACAAGTAAGCTTTATTTCTTATCACTATTAAAAAGTCTGCAGACAGTAGTTCACAAGCTATAGATAGATACTTAAGTTTCACAGAAAAATGGTGTGTGATTCTTTTCTTCTTTGGTGTTTGTGAAAACAAGGTATATTTGCATGATCTAAATAAATCATCTGCTGAGACGATAAGTGATAATGCTCCCTGAGCCACCAGGATCTGAGACCTTTTTCCAAAAATCATCTTTGCATGACAAAAACCTAATGCTACAGACAGCTTTTCATTAGCAGAGCACTAATAAATTGGTATCTTCAAGTAATTAATGACAAACATTCTGGGCATCAGGAAGTCTTCACAGCAAACATGTACATTCAATTTTACTAAAGACGTTTTGCCACAGTATGAACTCCAGTTTGGGGAAGACCCTGACCCAAGGAACAGAGGAACTGAGTTTCTTCTTAACAGGCTGCAAATTTGTTCCATTAGTTCTCAGCTGCACTAAACACAGTTGGCTTTGAAAACCAAGCCAAGCACTAGCAATGATCATTGAGGCTTTGTTTCTATAAAAAAAGCTCTGTACTTTAACAAAAGGTTATTCATTTTGAGACTCAGCTACATTTCTTTTGTATTGAAAGCCTGCCTCTAGACAGCACTGGAGGATTTGAAGATCTCATGGACTTTTCAATCTGTAAATCACAAGGCTTTTTGCTCAACTACTAAAAGTGAGACTCACAATAACATTAGACAGAGACTTCGTAGCAGGCAGCAGAGCACCGAGAGGGGAATCGTAGGACTTGAAATTCATCTTCTTGTACTTCTGAATAGGAAACACAATGCTATTTTAACAATGATTAATCACTCACAAAGGAAGATGGATTCACTACTCAGAGCCTTCAAATCAAGCCTAAATGCCTTTTCTTGAAAATATGCTAGTGCTAAATGTATTTTGAAAACCTAGCAAGACAACCTACAATAAAGCTTCATAGCTTCAATTATTCAAGAGATCACTGTTACTAGATCATCTAAATGGATTACTTTTACTGTCAACAGTGCTGAAGACTAATTATGGCTCAGGATTTCACTGTGCTATATACTGCACTGACAAGTAAATAGGCATTTCTAACATAAGAAACCCAAATTTTCCTTTTTATGATTAGTTTCATCAATAAACCAGAACAGAATTTACCAGCAAGCGCCAATTACATAGGATCTGCAGCTGCCTTACATCTGCAGTGCAGCAGTTCATTTGCCTAAGTAAACACAAGAGTTTTGGTACTTAACTGGCAACAGATTTATTAGTCTAGAGTGCCACATTAGCAAAACCAACCCTGGAAGAAAGGCAGGCAAAGACCAGCTAAGAAAACATTAGAAAGGAGTTGGACAAAGTGATCTGTGAACACTAATACAAACAGGACCTGAGCATTCAAACCTGCAAGTTACTGCAACCAGCAATTTGTCAAAATTCTCAGTAAAAGCATGACAACTGGTTAAATTGTGAGTAGAACTGATGGTGAACAACTAGATTAATAGTTAGCACAAGATCATAAATCAGTTTACGTTTTTCTTTTAGAGGGTTCCCTTTAGCACAAAATACTAAGCTGGCTCCTTTCCCAATGCTTAGCAGCTACATTAGTGCCAGACAATAACTTGCCAGCACATTTAATGCCACCACAGTAAACACTTTCTGCAACACAGACATCAAAATCCTGGGATCTCGCACCTGCACTTTCCAGAATGTAACATTCCTTGTCCAAAGCATTACATGCCTAATGGCAGCTAAGCAGCCGCTGTAATAGTGGAGCTCATTAAAGAGACATTTACAAAGGACAGAAATATCCAGCTGCCAGAGCGGGACATCGCTCACAAAATCATCTCTGTGCTCTCTGCCCTGATCCACAAGGGAAACCTACAAAATGTATCCGAAAAAATGAGCCTGGGAACAAACTTCACTGAATACCAAAAACCATGAACTCAGTAGATATAAAGTGCCATAAACCCAGCAATTTTACTCCACTCCATTCACCTTTTCACATTCCAGATATCAAACTATGTTATTTTTCTTTCCCTGGAAGATAAACTTAATTCAGCACTTAATTTTCACTCCCTCTTCCCATCCTGTCATCTCCATGTCTATTTCAAAGACAAACAGTTGGACATTGAAAAATTTGTCCAGTTCTTCCCCACCACCTACGTCAAACCATTTAATAAGTTCCTCCACCTTTGAAACTTGGCTTGCTTACTGTCATGTAAGAACATCCATCTTTCAAAGGGTCTTATTTTTTCTTCATGCTTTTGCCAAATGTAGATGATCTGCCTCTCAGTTGTCCTTTTAATTGACAGCCTACTATAAATAGACATACCATAAACAAAGGGTACTAAAGCTGCCATCAATGCAGTTCATAAAGGCTTTTCCTTACAAAGGTGGATTCCCTCACATCATTGCAGGATAAGGTAGAAAAACTTCACCAATTCTCCAAGCAATGAATTGAAGAAAAGTAGAATTCAGGTTAGAGAACTAACTTATACTCCCACTCATAGAATCGTAATTCATGGTTCAGCACTTCTGCCTCCAAGGATTCAGATGATGCAACAGAACCTACCCATATATCCAGTCCCTCCAGTGGTGTTCTTTGACAAAAACCCTGTGATAATCATCATTAGTACCCTTCATCACCTAGTGGGTCTACCTTGTTTACTGACTTGGATACTTCAGATGATGTTTTTAGGAACCTGTGACCAAACAGAGAAGAGAGAAAGATTCATAAGTCTCAAGAATGTCTATTTTAACATCTTGTGATGATACTTAAGGCTATCTCAATTTTTTCTGGCACATCCATTTTCAGGACTCCTACATTTCAGTCCGAATCCCTGAATTATTACAGCCCACTCTTCTGAGTGGGAGTTGAAAACATGAAAATAAAAACCTTCTTGTACATACCCAGCTTTGGTTCTTCTGAACACCACCAGTCCTGTAGGCTTAATTAAAAACAAAGAAGCCAAAAAAAGCAAACGAAAAAAAAAACAACAAGGGATGACAGAGTCCCTGGCTCAACAGCACTCAAATTCTCTGCTAAGACACAAAATTCTGCCTTTTTTCCCCAGACACCTCCACCTCCTCTTCACCATTAAACTAAACCAATATGTTCACACAGTTAAGCGTTCCAATAATTTGGTCAATATAAAATATTCATAGTAGCCCCAAATCTATCATTATTCCCTCCCCATTGAAGAGGCATAAAATCTCAGAGGACCACAACCACACTGATGCTTTTGCCACCTCTGGCAACTCCGTAAGGTTGTCCTCCTATGGAAGAATCAAGAACTAAATCATGAGGGCATTTAATGACAGCACGGTCCAGATTTCATCGTGTTTTACCACTTTCACAGGTTGGAGATGTTAAAACAAGAAGGTGTCACAAACCCTACTTAACACTTAAAATTTTGTTAGGCAAAACTGAATGAATACAAATCAGAACATATGGAGCATTTCTTCTGTCTTTCTTGATGCAACCCACATAAGTGATTAGCTTGGCTTGTGACCAATTTGACATCTTGACAAATTAGTCAGTTCCTCACAGAAAAAGAATCTCAACTATTATGTGTTTAGACAATACAGGTTAATTTGATTATTACTCAACTCCTGTGCCACTCCCAATTATTCACTACAACAGAGTGAAAACCAAGAGGTCTTTGCCACATCTATAACATAAAACACAATTCACATTGCAAGCAATATATGAAAAAGCCTGCTGGCAACTCAAGTTGCCACCAACCCTTGTCATCAAGATGTCAATGACTCTGGGCCTAATAAATCATCAGAAAAACATTCAAATAAAGTGATTCCAAAGCCTTTAGAACTAAAAAGCTATTATTAGCATTCAAGCTTTCTGCAATCAGTACTCACTTGAACTTTCACTAGAAATACTATAAAGGCACCCTGGTTCCACTTACCACTCAGTTTCCTAGACCACAAATAGTCTGCACACAGTCCAAAAGTCACCAGTGCAACCCATTTCAAAAATTATTTCCCAAGTTCGTAATGCAGAAACATTCTCTGTGCTGTGAGGAAAAAAAAGAAAAAATCCAGAATGTTCCTAAATTAAAAGCCGAATCAGACTACTTAGCACAACCCTATGGTTATGGTCACAAATACCATTTAAACTCACTCACTGACACTAACTTGCGTGGTTTGTACCCTCAAACACAACATGACTAAGACAGAGTTTTCAGTGTTTGTCCCAGTGCTGTTTCTATCAAGTTCTGAGGATCATGACCTTGGAGACCTATATTTAAGTCTTATCTAGGTTCTTACCTCTCTTACTACATCGTTTTTTTTCCTTTAGATTTCACAGAACTCTGCTCCATGCACATCTTATCACAACATTGTTACACAATAACTATTCCAGTACAACACAATGACAGCACCCATCTTTCCTACATCATTCTGCCTCCTCTCTCTATCAACATGACTTACTGGGGTTTGGTTTCAAAATCTTCAGACTTGGCTATAAAATGCCAAGTCCTGCTTCTGATCCATACTTAACCAAAACCTCTGCCATTGGATTTTTAAATTTTTTTATTTTTTTTTTTTCGGAAGCAGCCAGTTTTAACCTGCCACCTTTGAGTTCTGTTCCTGGCCATCCTTCATGTTTGACAGACATAACCAAGAAACACCAGTGGAGTAATTTTGTTATACACATCAAAAACCTCTCCTACCTCTCAGCTGTCACAAGATTTCCCAAAGGTTAGGCTGCTGTACACAAACAGCACATCATTATAACCTCATTTCAGCTCCTTGTCCTTCCGGATTTCATAAACTCTGAGGCACGGATAATTTTAGCTCTGTGTTTGCACAGCACCTACCACAGCGAGGTCTTGGTCAAAGAGTGTCCTACAAAGTAAACAGAGTTGCATGGACACAAAACGGTAATCTCAGCAATTCCAGCATGGAGACTTGGCAGGGGTTTATCACACGATTCACAGTTTATTTACCCTAGATTGTCTCAGTCTTACCATCAGACAAATAAAAATCACACACAAATTTATTTTTGAAGTTAACCACCCCCAAAACTTTCAGATCACCTTCAGCAAAACCACACCTCTACTAAATCTTTGCTCCATTTATCACCTACAGAACCAAACAACCAACAGACCTGCACAGCCATCTACTGCTAGCAGCAGCAGTCTTTTTTAAGATGAGGAACCAACAGTTTTACTAGGCTTGAGCTACACATTAAAAATGAAAGTTATTAGTTAGCTCACAGTATCTTATTGCCTGAGAGAAGGGAGGTTTACTGGAAGTCTTCCAACTGCGAGGACAGGACAAGATGTTTATGAGAAGCCTAAAGTACTCTGACCATGGAAAGATGCAATAAAGAGATGAACTATATTTTAATTTCCCCTTAGACCACATCAGCGGGGTAAGTATGAAACACAGAGTGCTAAACAGGACTAGGACAACATCAGATGCGAGTGTTTTGCATGGGATGAGAGAAGATTAAAAGCAGTGTCAATTTTGACTCATGCAGAAAAAAAATGTAGTCTAATCTTCTCCTATTTATACTTACATGACAGTAAGACATCCTCTCCCTGCATAACACCTACCATTGCCAATTTTCTCATGCTGACTACCTTGGCTGGTTGATATTTCTAACATTAGAAGGTAAGAAAAAACACAGAATACAGCAAGGCACATTGGTATGTTACTTTACAGCAATCTTTTCAAAGCACATCCACAATGCCTTTTAGTTAAAACGGCAATTATATTAACTGCTCTGTGAAAATGTTCAAAGATTTCTTTGTAATTTATTTTATACATCACAACCTGTAGAAAAATTTTTGTCCATCTTTTTCCTCAGGTGTCATTTCCCATAATGCACACATACTTTTAGTTATAAACCACTGCAAGTCTGAGCCAATGTCACAAGCTAACCACCCTTCAAACTGTTAACTCATTTGGCACGACTCTGCTAAAAAAGCACTTTATTTTCTTCCAGACTGTTAGTAGAATCTTTCATTAGAGCATTTGAGCAAGCATTTTCCATTTCAAATAATGTTAATAAAGTGTTGGGAAACAGTTAAAAGGACACATAAGGAAGCAACTTATCAGCATATACTGCCCTTAGTCCATCATTACTGCTCACCATAACAGCCCTCACCACAGAACCCACAACCACAGCTCTCCTCTCCCAATCAACAATACCAACAAAACATTGCAAAGGCAAAGTCCTGCATACTCCACAGCACAAGTGGAGCAGCAACTTTCAACCTCTAGTTGAAACACCTCTAGTTTTGCCAATACTGCTAGACAATATCCCATTACCACACAAATTGTTTTTATTACTTTCTACTACTGTTTCTAGATATGTATTTTTTTCAAGCATGTTTTCCCATCAAGACTTTCTCATTAACTTTAAGCTACAGCCAAATTTCAGAAGATCTGGAAGTTTCTGTCCACATATGAATTTCTTATGAGAGGCTTGCAAAACAAGTGACTTGCAAATCCGTACTCTTTACTGATGGCGAGCCAGCTGCTTGCCTATTCGACACGCCTGGAGTTCCAAACCTTGTGCTGCCATTACCCAGCTGACAGGCCCAATGAAGAAAGGTATGGGATGTGGGCAAAGTCAACAGCAATGCAGCGAAGAAAGCACCCGGTATTAATTAAAAGTAGCTCTCAGTGAGACACTCGCAGATTTAAGTTAGACACCATTGCCTTCTAAGCTCCAACGGAAAAAAAAACAACCAACCCCTCCACGCTGAAGGAAAAGGTTAATTCTGTAGCTCCATTGGTTCAGACAATAAGTTCACACTGTAGAGAGTCTGAATAGCCTGAGGGTGGATAAAGCTGCAGTCAGAGTTTGCACTTTTAGAGACATGTGATAAACTAATCCCCATCAAGGCTACCTGCCTGTTTGAGCTCTCATAACTAACAGAATTCAACAGCAGCCTTAGTTAAAGATCAGCTGAAAGGTCAGTCAAACAAGCAGCACAAATTCAGAGACAACTTGACTGCATTAGCACAGACATGCTTAGAATCACTTTTCTGGGATCCACAGGTAGTTCAGACCTACCACAGTATCAGGCAACATCTCCCTCCACCACAATATGTATTAGGGAAGCAGTTTGTAAGACCTAACTCTCCAACTCCCATAACTATGCAACTGTCCAATTCTCCACAGTACCTGGATTGCCAGCCTAGTTATGCATTCCAGCTATCTTGCTATAAAGTAAGGTTTCAGCTCAGGCTCTCCATCCTGTACATGCAGTCCCATGGATGAGCAGCGTGTGCCTGCTGCATTATAAATGAATCTCCCTTACACTAAAAATCTGCCAAGTAGCAAGCAGATGCAAGTCAGTCCTGGGAAGAGACAGAAACAAAGCAATTAAGAAGAGCTGCAAAAAAGCTCAGTTCTACAACTGTCCCAAGAAATGCCAAACTGACAGCCTTCAGAACAAGAACTGCATGTGGCCCAAGCCACGATGACTGAAACAGCAAACAGCAATACCAGCTTCATCTCTGCTCTCTGACTTGAAATAATCAATGCTTTTTGAGATTTTGTTTTTCTGAGTTTAAGGAACTTTGAGTAAAACTGTGAATGCAGGTACTGAACTTCAACATTTAGATTTTTTTTTCTTTACAAATTTCTTACTATTTCCTTGTGTTAGAGAATGGACCCATTACTTCAGGCGCCAGAAGCCCCACAGGAAAGGAAGCTGGCTTTTGCACAGAGAAAGAGTCTTCCTTTTCTCAATTTATACAAAACAATGCATGGGTTTCTACATCCAAACCATCATGGTCCTCTCTTCTTTCCTTGCCTCCTCTGCTGACTGACCCATACACTCTAGTTCCTGTATGTGTGCCTGCCCAGTCTTTCCATAAGAAGCACTGCTCAAAGAAAACTCAAACTGATCAAAAGCTTTCAGCAAATAAAATAAATAAAAAAGTTCTTTCCATTATTTCCCCCCCTCCAAATACTGGCCAATTCAGTCCTAAGATCCCTAAGGGCCATTCTACACATCCTTACATTGTCCTCTTCTCAACTGAAGACATACTTCTTAAAGCACAAGCAATGCTAAACTCTAGACCAAACCCAGACTTTTGTAAGAAAGGAAGGAAAAACACAGACATAGAACTAATTGCTTGTTTCCATTGAAGATCTAAACTCTTTCAAATATACCAGCAAACATTCCTGAACTCACAAGTTCCGGGTATCTGGAAATGGGTAGACTACCATAACATAAAACACACCTTGGAAAAAATATTTAAGAGGGTATTGAATGCTGTCATTTTTCCTCAGCACAGGCGTCTAAGAACCCTCTGGAGATACAGACTTCATCCATTTCAAAGGCAACAACTGAAGAACCCTATTAAGCTCTGCCATTCCGTAGCTCTTTATTGCTCATTATTTTAGCAGAAAAGTAACCTATGGGCAAACTTAAACACAATACAAGTTAAGTCATCACATTTGAAACCAGTCAGTGAGCAGCAATCAACTTTGCCATGTTACTGAAACATGAGCCATACTCCGATGGACCTGAAAGCTAAAATATTTTTTTAAAATAATCAAAATTAGATAACAGAAAATCCATTCCATGTCAAAAAATATTTGACAGAAAGAAAAAAATCTACCAAAGTGTCCAGGTAAAGTGAGAGGTATGTGTACAAGACACTACTACAGAACCACCACCACCCCCCCACCCCAAAAAAAATTTAGTGGCAGCAAGCCATTTTGCCAGGTGTCAACAGAAAGGCAAATCTTTCCATTTTAAAATATAAAAAAATCTCTGCAATGCTTTATGAAAGTACTACATTCAATTTCAAAAGAAACCATCTGATGAAATTAAAGAGTATGTTAGTTAATGAATAATTTATCAAACAAGATTTTTCATTTTATACTTTATGTAGTCTTAGGCCTGAGACTCAGTAAATTGAAATTTTGTACAAAGCTATAGGTAACAAAAGGAACAGATTAATCTACACTACATATTTCTAAAGAAAAAATATGGTAACAAGTAGCAAAGCACTTGAAACATTTTCTATTTATATAAAGATACTGAAATGTCTTTCAATGAGTCAAAATTGATTATCCCTTTTAAAAGATCATGCAGAAGTAGAGAAGTACCCCATTACACAGAAAAGCCACCCATCAAATTGAGAAGTGGTCATGACATTGTCAAAAAATATTCACGTCATATTCTGACCTACATACAAATGTTAAAATATGACAGAAAACAGAAGGATCAGGTATATCTAGGACAGCCCACCTGGATTAACAGCAAGCCAGAAGTATTTCATTACCACCACCCTGCTTTTTTAAAAAAATAAAAATAAAAAAAACTTTACTCACTGCTTAACTGTTATTGAATAGATCACCACCAAGGTTTGACCAGCACCTGGGTATGCTAAATATAAATGGACCTGCAATAAACAATTTGGTTACCATAACTGGAAAAAAAAATCATTAATATACTCCAGTAGAGAAATAAGTTTTTACAACTTAAAACTCATGTAAAATATTACTTTATTTCCTGGGAAAAAAAATTAAATTCAACTTGACAGTATTAAATCTAATCTATTCAGAACAATCTGCAGAAAGGAAATAATGGAAAGATATGCACCTCGGTGTAGATAGCCATTTAAAATATGCTATAAAACTGCACACTCTTTGAAATAATCTGGTTCAAACAGACATTTATTTGGACAGGGCTAGTAGGGACTGACAGAAGAGATACCTCTGAGTCTCTCAGGTTAAGAAACAGTAAAGGAAAATTACCACATTTATATACTCTGAGAGAAGAGTATGAATCAGTAGAGCCGAGTTGTTAAAAATCATAAGTGGCATGAAAATGACAAACAAGGGGTGACTGTTGACTTGTACCTCGCAACACAGGAACCAAAGCATCTCTGAAACAACAATTCTGAGTACAATGTGCAGTTAAAGCCTGACCCTTCTTTGTCAGAGAACGCTAAAAAGTTCACAGGTATCCAAAAAGGTTTTCTACAAATTCGTTTAGGAAAAATCCAGCAAGGGCTACAAAATCCAAAGACCTCTGCTGGGTGAAGTCTCTGAGCTCCAAATCACCATAAGGAAAGACTGAGGAAGTGCAGCTATGTGTCAGAATTGTAGAGGTATGATAGCTAAGTGTCACAACAACAGCTCTTAAGACCACAGCACCTCATTCAGATGTGGTCTTTGACTACATCAGCTTCTGTATTTTTGACTGAAATGTTGGCACTAGATCACTGTTAGCTCCTAATTCTTTAAATATCACCATGGGTCTGTAGCCCAAAAGTCATCAACCTCTTCCCAAAGAGCTGCTCTCACCATGCCGTGTTTGCACGTATTCACTCCTGCCTTTGACAGTGACCAAGGCTCTGAAACTGAAGTCTGAGTTCTGCTTTAGGAAGAATTAGTATGCAAGAAAAACTACACATTAATGACAAACTCCAGTCTAAGAGTTCACTACCAATTTCCTGTTACTCTTTCTCCAACATTTCTATACTAACCAAACAGTTTAAAATCACACATTTTGTACGATTACCCCAACAGGTTTCTTTGTCTGTTTGATATCAGCTTTTGGGTTGTTTGGTTTGGTTTTGAAAGGCAGTAAATTTACATTCTGTGTTTCAGGAAAGAAAAGAAGCTAAGAAGAGCAAGAAATAAGCTGGAGGACTGTTTCAAAACAAAACATCTTTTTGCCAATGCTCATCCAATATACAGATTTTCAGTCCCACCTCACCAGACATGCAGGACCAAAGGGATCTGACTTGGGCCACCTGGCAATGACTCAGCAAGCATTCTCTCTTTCACTGAGCAATCACACTCCAGATTTTAAACCATCATTTTATTAAAGAGCCTCATTCCCGGAGCTAAATAGCAAAACTCTGGTGAGTCAACTACTACACTATCTGCATAGCAGTAAGTCACTTGCAGTGAAACTCAACTGTAATCATTTCAACATTTACAGTAATTACAGTGCTGATCAGAACACTCAAAAAGATCATCACATTTACGCAGAAATATTATATGCAGTATTTTGCTAAGGCATTAGAGGTCTATGCATTTTAACATACAGATGCTTAGGTCTCCCTCAAAGAATTGGACTGCACAACTATTCTTCCAAAATTTGCCTTTGCAAGTAAGTATAGCATCAGCAGACAGCAAATGATCATGTTATGGGTTATTCTGAACATCTATTTCCTTATTCAAGTGAAAGAATAAATTACTGAGTGAATAAATATCATTAATTCAACTGCAGTACAGAATCCCTGCATTAGAGCTGAGCAGGTTAGAATATATTTACTAGTTACAAAAACTGCAACCCTCATAAAGATACTTCAGCTAGTTTTCAACTACTTCATTCAGGCCGTGGTCCAGAGACACTTTTCCTGGAAATGGTGGCAGCTGAAGCTGCTCCTACCCTCAGCCATTTGCCTCTGATTGATCCCATAACACCTCTTCAGCCTCAGTACAACTGCTGGAAGTGCCATATGGTGAAGGGATCAGGAAACTGCTCAGGGTTAAAAAAATTAAGCCAGCAGTGCCACCAAGAGAAATGTTTGTGGAACCACAGCCTCCAGAACTTCTAAAAATGTTGCCATGGGAAGGTCAAGCTAAAAGCCTTAACACTTACCCAGTATCTTTTGTGCCCATGAAGCTGTGAGCAGCACACATGAATTAGCTCAAACCCAATTTCTGTATGTGCAGAGGCAACTTCCTCATGAGCAAATTAAGTTGCTCCATTCTACTTAATTCTGCAAAGCAGTAACAGTTGTTTAAAGTTCAAGCAAGATAAGAAATCAATTAAAATATTTTTAAGAAAATTACTAGAAAGCAAAACACAGCAACACTTCCAAAGTTCTTCTGGTTCCCCTGCTCTCATTCTATCTTATAACATGAAAATTAGGAGTACATGCGAATAACAGCAACTAACAATAGTAACTTTCTGGATAAGTC
This sequence comes from Tringa solitaria, assembly GCA_026413425.1. Taxonomy (NCBI): domain Eukaryota; kingdom Metazoa; phylum Chordata; class Aves; order Charadriiformes; family Scolopacidae; genus Tringa; species Tringa solitaria. The sequence goes on along the minus strand of JAOXJM010000002.1, from coordinate 6,540,224 downwards.
AATATAATGAAGCAACACAGCACTAGTTTAGCTTGAACTTCTCCACCAGCTCCAAAGAACAAGCTGGTTACATGTCCCCAAGAGGAGCAGGCCTCAGCCCCTACCGAGGAGGTCTAGGAGGGAAACCACCCCTGCAGCAACACTGGTTGTCAGTGCCCAAAGCACAAAAGTGGGCAATAACAGCATATGATAGCATCTCTTCCAAGACAACCACCTTGTTGCCAATTTCAGGTTAACTTCTCAGATGAATAATACTTACTTTCTTCCAACAGAAGCAGCTTACTGAGTCCTACTAAAAGGGAAGGTCAAGCCTGATCCCAACAGAGCTTCAAGATCACTGATGGAACAAAAAAATCCCTACAATTCACTCACAACAGGACCAGAAGAAGGTTGAACTTATTTCTGGCCAAATTTTAGATGTATCACTATTAAAATTCGCTCAATTTGACATTAATAAAGAGTTCTGCTGTTCTCAAGCAGGTTTTGAGATCTTGGCACATGCACAGAAAGAATGGCTTCTTACAAAATGACTACTCATTCTTTAAAACTCTTTAAGCTGACTATGCCCTGTTTTTTTGACACCTACAAAGATCCACACAAAGCTCTAGAAGAAGAAAAATCTGATGTAATGCAAATGTAGACTAATACATTATTTGGATGCATGGCACATATAAGGCAAAAGTGAATGTTTTTTTTTACTTAAGAAAATACCCAATACATCTTTCTTAAAGCCTCATGAAAGATTTAAGTATAGGATCAAACCTTCCATTTTCCATCTTTTGTTCACTGCTGCATACTTTGCAACTATGCAGCAAACTAATAAACTGATTAATCCCTAACTTGGGACACTTAAATTCTGTTTGCAATCTTGACACTCAAAGAAACCTTCCTCAAAATCCATCAGTGTAAGTATATTTACCCATTGATTTACATTATATTCAGGTTTCTATTAGTACAAAAGCAAAGAGGAGGGAAGGGCAGAGTATAAACCATTGAATCTCTGCAGTCAATTTCACAGGAACACTACCGTGTTTGATCTTTTTGTCAAATTACTATGAAAGAGACACTCCTTCCTGAACACTAACTGAACTAACTCTGGAAGACAGATGAGGTGACATTCACAGGCACAGGATGACAAGCTCAATCTTATTAGAAACATAGAAAGGAAATAGGAAGTTTTCTTTACTGCTGAGCCAAGAAAAGATTGCCCGGCTGATATGCACCAAAACTTATAAGGCTCTTGTTGGCTTCAACACTGACACAGAACAGTAGAAACAACTGTAAGTTGTCTAAATCCCTGTTGCATTTTTGAGCTTCTCCCACTCCTTTCAAACCAACTTCAGAACACACACAAAATGCATCCTACAACAACATTCTTTGTCAGGATCCAGAGGCTGCAGTGATGTGATAAACTCTGGCATGTTTTTAGCACCATCTCCAATAGCTGGACTAAATACCGTGACAGGCTCCTCACCAACAACTTACTCTTCATCTTTAACCCAGATGCTAGTACAGAAACATGTAGCATTTTTAAATTACGTTAACCACCAACAAGCTATACACAAGTAGTTTAAAGCATATTTCTTTATTTACTTTATATAATAACTTCACTGAAGATTTTTCTGCATCTTCCAGTTTACTTCAAGGTTAATGAGACAAAGCTGCAGAGCATGTACTTTCATTTTTAAACAGATTAGCTCAAATGCATTCAAAAAAATGAATACATTCCATTTCTCCTTATATGCTAGCTTAGTGAAAGGAAAACAGAGGACAACATGCAAATCACTGCAGTGAAAATCAATATATGGCAGAAAACAAACATAACCTACAGAAGTGCAATTCTGTGCCTGTACGACAAAACTGTATCACATTCAGAAAGATTGGGAACGCAGAAGCAGGAAGATTAAAACAATTATAAGTCATAAAAAGACTGGGTAAGACAAACTCCACACACAGCTAAGGCAAAGTTTCTCACTAAAAGATGAAGTTAAATATCAGCATATGGCATACTTCTGTAAAACATCTTTTACTTTCAAATCATCAGCAATTATTTCAAATTATTTTACTGTTGTCTGGAATACAGTACCGGTAAGTTTCCATTACATTTTGTGAACTTCCATTTTACTGTTAAGCAAGAGCAAATTCAGTTAAAACAGACACACAAAGTTTGTCACTATTCTCTTCAAATGGTTTTACCAGACGTAGAGAATTTTTAACAATTCTTTGTTTGTAAATTACCAAAGATGAGATAAAAAAATACAATTTACCAAAACTATTAACGTATTGCTTCCTTTACAATAACTTACTCATTTTACTCTAAATAAAAATCAAACATCTGCTTCAAACTATCACTAATATTTAGGTATTTATGAAGGATATCTAACATGGTGACATATTGCCACAATGTATCTCCCTGTGCCCAATTACTCACTGTTACATCTGCCTATCATGAGACATTAAAGACTACCCAAGTACTCAATTCTTGCTTTTGTCTTCCAATCCATGGATGTCATGACAGCAAGCTTCACACATCAGTAAATAAGCACTTACAAATTACTGCAACTTAAAGCTGTACCTTTTATTAAGGGTTGCCCATTATGTGCTCAAGAGCTTATTTCCATTTTCTCTTTCATGTGGAGAAAATATACAGTTGATTATATGATTATATTCAATACACAACTGCAGGACCATGAAGAGTGGCAGAACTCTGAGGCACTTCCAGTACGCAAAATAATTTTAATCACTTCATTTACATTTAAAAAAAAAATACTCTTCTAAATAAGCAATTTTTAAGCACAATATAGGAAAACACCTTTGCCATCACCATGTCAAATCTTGGAAGCAGTGATTGAATAGACATTTTGCAACCTCTGGCCCAGAACACAATTCTTATGGGACAGCAAAGACCAGGGAGATCATATGGCACTGACTCCACCTCTTTCCTCCCGGACAGTTCTTTATTTGCCCAGAGTTATCACTGCAATCAGGGCAGCACACAGGCTTTTCCAGGCAGTTAGCAGTAAGGAAAAATAAGAGTTCCCAGCTTCCTCTAACAGCACCCACTGTTACTTGAGCAGAAGAATAGTTATGAATTCTTTCAGTGACCAGTGAAACACACACACACACAAATACATATATGTATATTAAGCTCTTTTTTGTTTCTTTTTTTTTTTAAATAAATGCTTTTCATGCAACAGGAATGTTCAAGAATGAAAGATCAAGAAGCCTAACTATCAAGTTGTGACTCAGACCATGAAAATCATCAAGAAAACTCCTGGATTAAATTTTATACATTGTACCCACATAGCAGGTGTTTTTAAACATATGTAAGCATTACAGGATGACTAAGAGGCATGGGTTCCAAATCCTGGCAAGAAGGATCTGCACACAGTGGAAAGAGCATTCATCTTTCAGAAGACCAACTGTGGTCGCAACCAGTATCAGTTGTGCTCATCATACTCCCCAATAGCGATAAATTAATAGGAAAGCTGAGGAGGGCAAAATTTCCATAAAACAGTGGAAGAAAAAGAGACTTTGATACTATTCTCTTTCTTTGTTAAAAAAAAATATCCATTTTTAGGAACAGAGACTACATATCAGCTATGCTGCAATCATGAAAAGTATAAGAAAAACAGTTATTTAACATACTTCCATGGTGTAGGAGAGACCTATCAGGAAGAAGATACTGGATAACTGAGTTCTTCATTTTCTTATCAGGACAGTAATTGCAACTACGAAATTATTCACTTAGTTATGAAAATACAATCATGAAACAAACTTAGCAGCGTATGAGAACTGGAGTCTTCATTTGCCTGCTCACCAGCGGAGAGCAGCTAGTCCAGCCTTCAGGTCTGGAGTTCCTCATTTAATGAGTAGCTCTGTTTACAACAGAACTAATGAAGCTTGGTTTCCTGCAGATTTGCTCCTACAAGCCCTGTGGCCACTTAATGTTAATTATGTCAGTTGCCTCCAAGCTTGCCCATGTCTCCCTAAGATCCTTCACCTCATAAAACTCTCCATTTGTCCATATGTTCCCATATCCAAATGCTAACGCTTGCTCTCACGCCTTTGTTAACACTCAGCTTTCTCGTGCCCTTAAACCCACCTTCAAATACCATCAGCTCCATCCCCCATCACCTACCTATCTGTACAGTGCTAAGGAAGAGGCAGCATATGCTGTAGCTGGTTTGAAGCTCGGTGCATGCTGGCTGGCCAGCTGGAGACCACCTCTTTGCTTCCAGGAGGAGTGCACAAAACTCCTTGACCTCCTTGCCTTCATCGCTTTTGAGGAGGAGGGCTCCCACAGCCCCTCCTATGTCAGCTTTCACAGAATGGAGGAAGGTAACCTCTCCCTGCTCTTAAATTGGTTGAAACTGACTATGGCTTCACACTTACTAAGGAAGAGAAGACACAAAGGCACTGTAAATGATACTTCCTTCCGAAGCCAGGATTAAAAGGTAACTCAGCTCCAGTAGGTTGTAAAGCATTTTGAAAATGCCCACTGCTGCCCTCCTCCCTTCCTGTGGCTGAGGGCATCTCCTGTATTTCTACAAGCTCATGTAGCTCGGAAGGACCAGGAATACACAAAATTGACAAAAAGTCAATTTCAACATTTTTATGCCGCACCCTGCAGGCAGCAATGAAAGTGTCAACAAGAATTACCATTTCACTCCACTGACAAGTAGCAGAAGGGTCTGGAGCTATTCATAGGGATGGCCACCTCCAAAGGAAAGCCAGGGAAGGAGAAGAGCAGTGCTAACTCCAGCTAGTGTAGTACACGTGGAACCAGAGCTAACAGAAAAATGCCCCTGTACTTCACTGGGGACAGGGGAAGAAGATACCCATGTTAGCAAATATCAACTAATGAGAGGTTAACATTCATTACAAACACAAAAGGAAAGCCTAATTCACAGAAACAACCTGTTGCTAACAGAAATCTTGTCATTTCTTCCTCTACCCTTTGTGATTTAGCCTCATTTGTGCCTCGGGGACAGAGAACAGGTAACATGAAAAGCAAATACTGCACTTAGAGGGGGCAATGATGCTCCAGTAGTTAAGTACTAATCTGGGACTCGTTAGACCTAGACAGGATTTCCAAAACCTTCCCAGACTTCCAGCACGCCTAGGTGAGGCTAGGAATATATCTACACAGCATAATGCAGTGCTGTGTAGCTAGCTCGAATACCAGAAGGAATATGGCCACATTAGCACTGCACTGCACCCAGCCTGGAGCATCCATCCTGCTTCTCAGGTAGTTTGGATCTATCCAAATGGCACTCCATTACAACACGTAGGCATACCCTTAGTCATCCTGCCTCAGAAACCAGCCATAACATGACATTTTTTCCCTAAATTACCATGAATTGTAACATAAAAGAGTATCTGAAGAGAAAAACACTCTGATACCAAAGTTAGGAAGGGGAGCAAGTACTTACAATAGGCAGCATACGTTATCGGTTTAACATAACGGATACAACCCCTGAAACACCTCCTTTTAGCACCCTTTCTCTCTTTATGTCAGCTCTGCCCTGAGAGTTTATAAATTATGGTTCTGACTTGTAAATGTTAGTAAACATCTCCTTAAACGTTACTCAGCGTTTCCATAATTGTATATGGATTCTAGAGAATACTACCCTGCAAGAATAACATCCAAAATAGGTTCTAAAAATAAAGCATTCTAGACGATTCTCACATATAACCAAAGGTTGAAATCACAGACCGTTTCATAAAGAAGGGCATGAACAGCACGCTACTGGAATTATAGTTGGAGAGTGGAAGAAAAAAAAAAAACACAATACAGTAAAAAAGTAGCATTTCAAGCATCACATACATTCTGTTTCTAAATCAAAGCTTAAAGCCTGAGGGGTATGAAAGCAAGAATTCTTAATGTTGTGAATCACATTTCTTGCACCAAGCAAACAATAATCTCTAGAACCAGGCAGTTGTTTGCTTGATGAGTTTGTAAAAAAGGCAACACTCCACCCCGAACTGTGTTCGGCTGCAAACACCTCCCCCTTACCAGCAGGAATATGGATTGCCCAGCACAGTCCGGTGATTCCTTTTTCCAGTCTACGTAATGCCCATTTACATAGTCGTGATATTTTTAAACGTGCTTTCAGAAGCACCAAATAACATAAAAACATGGAAGGAGACAAACCACTGCAGTAACGTAGCACTCATTTGACCACAGAATCCACAAATAAAATAACGACTGAGTTCAGGGAGCACAATAAAACTCCATTTTACAAATTATGCATTCAAAACACTAACCCGAGGAAATCCTGGCGTGTTTCCCCCCCCCCCCCGCCAAGTGAGAGTGTGCCTGAGCACAACAGAACATACCCTAGCTCCTTCGCCAACCTCCACGCACATTCCTACACCCCTTAGGAAAACAGTGACAGCGGACATAAAAGGAAGGGAAACAATGACATTCTTTTAATAACAGCCTTCACCACCGCGTCCAGCACGGTGGACCCGGCCGGCCAGTGCTACATGACGACAGTTTCTGCATTCCCCTGGAACAGACGCATTCACCCCCCAGCCCGAGCCCCGCTGCTCTACCAGGGGCAGACAGATCTTCCCCCCGCCGGCCAGGCCAGGTATTCGCCTTCTCGCACCGGAGGCGGCTGCACGGCCGGGACCCGCATCCGCGCCTTCCCAGGGGCATGAAGGGGGCCACCGTCTCCGTCCCCCCGCAGGCCGAGGCGAAAGGCGCCTCGACCCCCGCCGAGGCGGGCTCCGCGCCGGCCGCCTCCGCCGCCGGGGGAAGGCACGCACCGTCCCCCAGCACCCGCCGCCCCTCAGGCGAAGGGGCTGTGTCACGCCGGGCCCACCCGAGCCTCCCCCCCTAGGCCCCTCACCGCCGCCTCGCACCCCCGCCCCGGCCCGGGACGCGGCTCTTACCGCCAGGTCGTGGCTGTGGGAGTCCCGCTGGGAAACGGCGCGGATGACCCCGGCCCGCCAGCGCCCGCTCTCCGGCGGCTCCTCACCGCCGCCGCCGACGCACAGGAACCGCTTCCCCACCAGCTCCGGCCGCGTCTCCACCGCCATGGCCGCCGCGCAGGCACCGCACCAGCCGCCGAGCCCGCTCCTCTACGGGCCGCCCATGGCGGGGAGCGGCGCGGCAGAACGGGACAGGCGCGGGAGGGGAGGGCTCCTCGCCTCAGCGGCGGGGGTGGGTCGGGGCCCCTCGGCCGGGCCGGGGCCGCTCCGCCGCCGCCTGACACAAACACCGAGGGGCGA
>JAOXJM010000002.1:6514901-6532961 GCA_026413425.1 Tringa solitaria | reverse complement strand
GGCGCGGGGGGGAGAGCGGCCGGGGGCGCGCGCTCCCTCACCGCCGCGCTGCGGCCCCGACCACTCCGCCCACGCAGCCCACTGCCATGGCGACCGGCACCACGCACCGTCTCCCTCCGCCAGGCAGAGCGCGGGGACGGGGGCAAGCGCCCGCCGCCGCCGCGCGGTAAAGAGTCCGGCACCGGTTCCCGGGCTGGGGTGGCCCCGGGACCCCCACAAGGATCACAAAGGTCCTGAGGCCACCCCAGCCCGGGAACCGGTGCCGCAGGACGACTGTCCCCCGCCGAAGTCGCCTCATAAGCTTTTAGAGGCACAAGACGTGTGCTCCAATGGAGAGCTGAGGCTGCAACACCTAACGAAGCCATGTTCTGCGCTAATCACCACCGGTTTATTGGCTTTTTTATTCCATAAAGCCTGTAGTCATGCCATGTTGGTGGATTTTTAAAATTTTTATATTTTTTTTTTAAGAGTTTTTCCTCAGTGTTACCTAGAGGTGCCTGAACTTCTGCCTTTCTCCCCTGGCTCCGCAGGGAGCGGGTGAATGATCTCTCATCGAGCTCCAGAGAGCAAATTTGAGTAGTGGGGTTTTTGAAAAATAGATGGCAAGGCAAAGGCAGTATGTCAGGAGCGGGAACTTAGTGCACTCCCATGTATTTCAGTGGAACAAACAGCTTCTGGTACAAGAGAAGTTAATTAACAAAGAAAAAAAAACAATCAATACATCATTCCCCATAAGTTTGTTCCCAGTATACAATAACTTCGGAGACATGACACATATATAAGAACCTACAGCTGCCTGGCATCCCATGGGCAGTAGACTAGGGATGTATGGAGGTGGGCTCCTTAGAAGCTGTAGGAGAAACCACAGTGCCTTTGCGCTGAATGATATCTTCATCCACATTTCAAACTGAAAGAGGGGGGATTTAGATAAGATACTAGAAAGAAATTCTTTGCTGTGAGGGTGGTGGGACACTGGAACAGGTTGCCCAGAGAAGTTGTGGCTGCCCCATCCCTGGGCCAAGGCCAGGCTGGATGGGGCTTCGAGCAACCTGGTCTGGTGGGAGGTGTCCCTGCCCAGGGCAGCGGGGCTGGAACTCAAGGATCTTTAAGGTCTCACCCAACCCAAACTATTCTATGTTTCTATCATTTCAAGGTAGTGCTACAACTGACAGTAAAAATCCTGCATTCTCCCAGAACAAGTAAAAATTATGTAAGTACAGAGAAGTTATGAATAAGGGGTATGAAAAGAAGTTACAGAGACAACTAAATAAGTATTAATCATATCAAATCTTTATAGTTTTATTTGATTCCCTCTTGTTTAGCCAAAGAGTAATTTGAGATTACTAATGAATTATACTTCAGTATGTGCAACAAACCATAAAATATGCCCAAAAAGCCAAGATACATGATTCTAATAGACTGAACTTGTGAATTTATCATAGAATACCAAAATATTAAGAAACAAAGCAACGCCTCCCCCATTTTCTTGATAAATATTATGCAATACTTGAACTGAAAATTCAAAGAACCATAATCTGCAGGATTGAAAGGATTAGAGATGGTATGAACTGATGCATCTTCTAAAGATAATGGCATAAGGAAGCCTCTTCTCATAGACTGCTCCAAGGCATCCAGAGGAATCGCCCTCTTTGAGCTCAACAACAACAGGTAGATCTGGGTGCCCACAGGCAACACCAAAGCAGAGCTGACACTTCCAGGCTGGAGAAGTACAGAAAAAAAACTGAAGGAAAAACCTCTCTAAGCTGAGCCCCAGGGAAGGAAACTTTTCTTGTAAAACCTACCATGGGCAAATTTTCCCATTTCACTCCTCTGTGGCCCCAGTGCAGCTTTGGCAGTAAATACAGCGGCTGATCAATTCAGTCACCAGGATTTACAGGGAAATCAAAGACGTTCAGCCACCCCAACAAAGGAAAAACAACACTGACGCTAGGCATGACCTGCTGGGTCCATCCTCTTTCACTCAAGTTGCACATTGAGCCAGCATTAACCACCTGAGCCCACCTGGAAGAGGCAACCAGGTCCTGCCATAAAGGCATGGGAATAGGAAGATGGAGGAAATAAGACCCAGTTTTCTACCACTTCAAACATCAAGACAAGATATTTCCACAATTTCAAGAATCACTGCATCTTCCATCTTTTGCTATAATTGAAAAAATATTGATGGGTCTGTTTATATTTTCAATGAATGGCTTCTATGACTATATACCCCACTTCAGATGGGCATTTAATCACCTGAAAAGGCTGTCATGCACATAGTGTATTAACAGTATCCTTGAAATTGACCAGATTGCTAAATAAAGGAGCTTTTCCCCAAATATTTTCAGCCCCACTTCCCTGAAAGTACACACATTGGTCAGTTGCCAAATTAAGATCTTTACTGAGAGCTGCTTCTAACTCTCAGGGTGAAACGCAGCACAGCCTGTATTGGCAGTAATTACACCTTCACCATACAGAAAAATACTGCACTTAGAAATGGTTATTTCTGCTTCGCAGGAAGGCAAATTGAGAGAGGAAGGCAAAATGACTGTCACTGCTCTTAAGCAGAATGAATATTGAATCAGCTCTTCCTGTAATTCTGTGTTGCGTACTTTTAGATCTATTTTACCTTTCCTTGGGAGATAGCAAACATCAGTTTCCTCTGAATTCATAATTCTTCAGGAATTTGGAAAGTCATATTTGATGTTTTCCAGGGCTCAGCATCAGAAAATTAAGAATCAATATTTAATACAGACTTACATCATTTGGTTTAAAAATTTCAACTTGAAAATTCATAGCCAAGACAAACCCATTTTCCCCTCAAACATCAGTCATTTAGATTACAAAGCTAACTTTTGATTTCTAACTGTCTTATCTTCCACACAGAGTCCAAAGGCTTTCCCAAACGCATCTTACCAAAAACATCTTCCTTGAATGCATAGCTATTTGAGTGGTGAGACAGTCCTGGAGCACTGAATGGGACACAGGGTCAGTGGGAAAATACGGTTATTAAAGACAGCTATCTAATGCAGGTGCAAAGGCTGCATTGAACACCTGGGGGTGCAAAGGTGCATGACAGTAAGAGTTGTGGTTCATGGAATTGTCTCCCCAGCTCTACCACTAACATCCTGGATGGTTATTTACTATTTCTGGCATCACTGACTGTCTACAGCCACAACTCCACCTGGGGTTGTTGACTGACCAACCGCTCCTGATCTTTTCCTGCATCCTGGCTTTCTCACTTGTAAAAAAGCTGCAAATTTACTGCTATATTTACACCACAGGTGAACGCAGCACCCCACCGTGCCCAGGTATTGCCGTCAGAACTGCCTCGACACCATCCTAGTTGTTGCTACAGCACACAAAGGAGGAAGATTTAAGTTTATTTCATTTGCGAATCACTCCAGCCAGTATCTGCAGTAGAAAACACTGTAGTTCACAGGGTGCCACTCCATCAATGCTGACAACAGTAAGGAGCACTACTGAGCCTCCATGTGATGTTTCACAGTCAATTTGTAGCCTAGAACAGATGAATGCTCACAGCGCACTCTGATTCCAACATTTCTTTCTGTTCTACTTAATGAGGTATCACCAAAAGATGGCTGAACAAATTAAATAAATACGGGCTTCAATACATCCCCTTCCCCAGGAGCTTGCTGACATCTGAAGATATTAACCCATCCATATTCCCCCCTTCCTTCTTGTCACCCTCAAACACTTAATGTTGCCTTATGCTTCAGCCAGCAAAACAGACCTCATAAACACCCCGCATCTGTTTTAAATTCACAGTCGACCAGCTCAGCCCAGTGAAGCTTCAGGGGCGGGTTCTGCTAAGCCCTAGGGCTCCTGCCCTGGAGCTGCTGAGATGCACTCACCCCTTGTCCTCTGCCTCAGAGCTGGCCACCTCCCTCCAGCTGGGATTGGGGCCACTTCCCTCCAGCTGCAACCACTTTCTGCTCTAAGTATTTAAGTGCAGCCTGAGGGCAGAGCATCGTTAGACCAGCACTACACCTTGGTAAGAAGGAGCTTTTCTTGCTTTTAATGTGTTTGCAAGTCTATGGAGGTAAAAACAGCGGGTGGGGGAACAGAGATAAGGCTGTCAGTTTCCACCTTTCCCTGAATTACCTACAGGCTTAATTCCTCACATGAATCTGAGGCCTGCTTTATCAAATAATGTCCTCATCTAAAACAACCTCTTTGAATTTGCTTGGGGGAAAAATGCTCTGTGTCTTCAAGCCAGAGGTGGAAGATGCCATTTCTTTGGCTAATGGTCACTCAGTGCAGTGCAAGCACTGAGAGCAAGGACAATGCAAAGGCTGCAGCAGTATAACATTTTTGTGGCCATCCTAATAACATTAGATCTCCATTCAAGTTTCTTCCCCACCTTTCAGTGAGCTGCAGATGCTAGCCTGACACTTTAGTGCTTCTCAGGAATCAAACTGAGCTGTAGGTGCAGTATAGAAGGGATTTGCATCTGTCAGCCCCTAACAGAGCTCTCCTGGGACAATGCATGCTGTAACGCCCAGAAGAAAGAGCCGGAACTGAAAACAAATTACTATTTAGTTGAGGAGATCTATCTAGTGAACAACATTCCTGAAGGGATGGGGCACATTCAGAGCCCGAGCAGCCTCATCAGGGCTGATCTTCCTCCCAAGAAGCCCTGCCTTTCAACAGGCTGATCCCAGCAACAATGCTCCCTTCTTCTGTCAATTGCTCACATATAAAACCTGAAACCAATCATGCTTAAAAATTAAATAATCACTTTTCCAGGAACCTTCACCTCTAGAAGTGCTTCCTCCCACTTGTACCAAAACTGTATAAAGGCCTGTAAATGCTTTGCTGTTGCTGGTAGAGCATGAGGCCGCAGTATAGCTGGCTGTATAGAAGTGCTTGTTTCTCTTATGTAAGTTCTTGGAGCAACAACTTGGTGAGTTATCCAGTGCGTGGGTATTTTTGTTTACTTTTACCTAATGCTAAATGTTTGGCTATTGCTATCTCTGTGTTTTTACAATTAGTAGGTTTCTAAGATTAGCAGATGGAACAACAGTAAAAAAATAAAAAAAAAAAACACAACAAAAACAACCCAAAAAAAACAACCTAAAAACATCCCTGAAAACATAAACAGCCCTTTGAAGGCAGTTATTATTTCTATGGCAGACTTTAGCACATCTCAAAACTGGGATAAAAGTCTCCCAGAATCTTGTAGAAGAATTTCTTTCTGTGTTAGATGAAAGGTGCTTAAGTAGATCACTGTATGAGTAGATATCGTTATTGATTAAAAGAATAAGATATATTTAGCACTGAAATAACTCTATAGATCTTTGAATTAACCAGGACCTGCATCGGGACTCTTATCCTCACCAGAGAACACTGGTACATTGTGTAGTAAAGATAAAAAAGGGAAAATGGGCAACTAGAGCTGCCTGGAACCTTCTATTCCAAGTGCTTCAATCCACCATGCGTGGGGTGCTATGAGCACCTTTAACAACTCTAATTTAGGAGGCAGAAGTCTTAATCTGATTAGTACTCTGTAAATAACTTCCTCAATGTTTATCTCAAAGTTTCTTATACCTCTTCAAAAAATCACTATTAAGAGCTGCATTGGTGCTGTCATCCAGGTACCTTCCTGCTACCGAACAGAGCATACGTTTCCTGTATGAATTGTGTTGGGTTGTGACACCCCCCCCAGAAGCAGGGGCTCTTGCCAACAGCAGCTTTAGACTGAAATCACTTGGATGTTGGTATTACTTATCCTGACATAACTAAAGCAGGTGATGGTTATGGTAGGGCAATGACTTAGTATGGTGCTGCATAACGCACAATAAAAAGCTCATGGGGTGCTTCGGGGTCCAGAAAAGCTCTGAAGCTGAGCTGAGCAGTAACTGAGTTTAGCTATAATTAAACTATGCAGTGGGTAGGAAAAGTGACTTGACAGTGTTACTTATGGCTACTGCCTTGGCTGGAAAAAAACAGAAAAGTAGCTGGCTCTTTCTGAAACTGAGGGAGAAAGAAAAGCTCCCACGCAATCACTTAAACTTCTTTTTGTAAGGTTCTGTAATACCCTTTCTCCTCAACTACTTCTGTCTGCCTTACCCTCACTGTCTTCCTGCTCTGCTATCCAAATCCTTTCCAGTTTCTTAATGTAACAGTAGTATTTTCCCTTTATCTAGATATGATTAAACACAATTGCTATCAGCTTTGTCTAAACCAGTAACTATTGCATGGGGTAACTACCCTTTAACAAACTTTTCTTATTGCTAATTTTCTGTGATGCTAGTTCTTTCCTCCTGCCAGCAAGCTGCCTCCAAACTGGATTAAAACCAATAAATAGATGTCTTTCTTGTATTCCAGCTGCCTGTCTTGTTAAGTTTCTGTGTCAGGAAAGGCTAACAAATTAATGTTAATTGTGTCCTGCAATTCAGTAATAGCTATTATTTAACAATATTTGCCTCTTTGGTAAGGATTGTCTTAATATTTCATAGTGTTGTATGGCGCAGGATATGAACAAATGTTACTGATTCCGCTGAACAAGTAAGAGGACTTTCTTATTTTTCCTGGCACTGTTACCCCAATTAAAACAATCACAAATTTTCTACTGAGCCAGTAACTTCTTTGACTAATTTACTGTTCCCATTAGGAGTGTTCCAGGGTCTGTCTGTCACATTTGTTCAGGCTATACTCAAAATTAGTCCTGGAAAGGGAATTGATTTAAGTCTCTCCTTACCGCAAGAACTGTAATGAAACATTACATCTTATAATGACAATCTGAAAAGGCGCAGACCTACATAAGCAGAGAGACGAGAAGGGACTTGCTCATCTTTTTGGAGTTAAGAGCAGAAGACTGTGTTTGATTGTTGCTGTGTCATTTAATTGAATGAAGAGATTGTCTAGGAGTCACGGACTAGTTGAGGCTGGAAGAGATCTCTGGAGGTTGTCTAGCCTGACGCCCCTGCTCAGAGCCGGGCCACCTACAGTGGACTGATCAGGGCCATGTCCAGTCAAGTTTTTAATATCTCTAAGGCCAGAGACTTCACGGTCTCTCTGGGCAACCTGCTCCAGTGCTCAACATCACAGTGGAAAAAATCGTAAGTGTAAATGGGATTTCCTGTATTTTAGTTTGTGCTCATTGCCTCTTGCCCTTTCACTGGGCACCACTGAGAAGAAACTGGCTCCTTCTTCACTCCATCTTCAAAAAAAGATTCCAGAAACCACTCTTCCACTCTTATTTGTATTAATAACATCCTGATTATTACCAACTCTATATTATATAGAGTTACTCTACATTATTGCTTTTGTGGTGCATCCACTTCTCTGTCCAGATCTACCTCCCCAAGTTATCTTCCTCAGGTTCCCATCCCAGCAGTGCTACCTGCTCGCTATACCTGCATCCTCACTGCTGCTCAGGTTGCCTCTTGCGCTCCCATAGTGCTCGGGACCTGAGACTAGAAAAGGTAGGAGCAGAAATTGGCTTCTAGTTTGTTGAAGTTCAGAGAGCTCTTGCCTTCAGCAAATCAGCTCTGGGGATGCAAGCACAGACCAGCTGTTCCAGCATACAGACCAGGGAGTTCTCTCTCCCCCTGAAGTAAGTCTGAAATACAGGTAAAGGTCTAAACTTTAGAAAAGCACATACACTATAGCTGAAGCATTGACTGATAGTAAACATGACTGAATTGAGAAAAACATTCTTGGAAAGAAAGATTAATGGAGAAAGATGTGCTCAGTCCTCAGTAATTGTAGGTATCTGCATTGCTGTTATTCTCAGTGTAACTAGCACTCAATCACACTTTGTTGTGTGATTTTCCTGTTGCATATGACTTCTGGACTTGAAGTTTCTATTAATTCTAAGAAATTAGTCTCTTCAAACTTTTATCTATACAGGGACTTATCTGGCCCTGTCCCATGCTATTTTGTAGGTTGATATGCAGGAATCCGAAGGAACAATCTGCTTTAGATTGTGCAGATTTGTAACATTAAAAAAACCACTCTTAATACACCACCTGCTGAAGAAAATTTAGTAATGTGTATTCGGGTGGTTGCATGTGGGACACAGAGCTGAACACAAAGTGCACAGGTCTGGAGAAGACCTACCTCCTTTCAGTGAGTGGTCTGAAGACGGGCTTCCTCTCGCTATCAAGTACTAAATCCAAGAACCTCATGGCTGCCAGAGGGAGTACTGTGCTAGCATTTCTATATTTAGATACTGATCATGCTTTAAGAGTAATAGGTGAAAATACTTGTTAGCTCTAATATTAGAAGTAGCTGACAGGAGGCAAAAGGAAGAATAGTAAGTGAAGGTAAATCTTTGTGTCTCAGTCCTCTATTTTTCCCTTCCCTGTCATCTTTTTCCTTTTAATCAAAATGCTGTTTCCAGAAACCTTTGCTCTGCTATTACTGAGTTGCAGCAGTAACTATATGGGAATAGACATTATTTGACTACACCTAAGGAAAGATGGCCCCAAATTATAAAACATCAAGTTGCAATTGTAACTGCAATGAAAGAATACAGTGTGCAGAAATTTCCCAGCACAAGATAGTCTGTATCTAAAAGCACCGTGTGTAACCTAGACTTCAGAAAAGGCCAGCAAGTCATTTCTGCTGGCTCTGTAATCCCAGTAATGTTATTTACCTGAAGCAGACTGTAGATGACTGCATGGAGCTGTATTTGAGATGATTCAGAAAGGTCAAGGTCCAAGGCGGGTGTTGAGGCAGCCTGTGTGGCTACACTGCTGACTTGGACTGGAGGGTGACATTCCCTTTGCAGGAAGAGGCCTCAAATGGCTCTTATTAAACCCGTAATTTGGGACTCTTGTATGCCTGAATGTAATGCAAATCCGCTGTCTTTCTCATCTGAAGTCACCGACAACAGAAGGCAAAATGGAAGTTCAAGGAAATGGTTATAATGAACACCATCTCAGAGCCTTGTGCTGACTCGTTTTCTTAAGTCTTAGCCTGCTTTGAACTCTCTGACTGAGTTACGTCCCATCAATTTAACATTTGTGTTTCATGTTAACTTTTTTTTTATACAAAAATGAGGCTGAAAGCACACATTTTGTGTTAACTGCTAATCCAATTGAAGACTGCAGTTGTTGCTACAAGAGCCTTAGTGGCAGTTGCAGTTGTGATGCAACTCAGCCGTAGGGAAATAAGGTAAGGGAATATATTAGTATCTTTCTTCCAGCGTTTGCATTAGCTACAAGACCTGTTCTATGCCAAGGCTGATGGAACTTGAGTACTGTATTTGTTTCTGAGAACCAGGTGGGTCAACCACATAAACTTTACAGCCACACAAAACCATGAAGGTGACTCCGTGTTTCTTGATGCAGCTGTTCAACACACTTAATTGTTGAACATCCATCACTTGGGAAGTCAGTGGTCCTGAGCGCTTCAGAGATCAGCTGCTGAGGTTCCTGAGTTTTGGGTTGCATTTTGGTTTTGTTTTTTTCCCCTATGTGCTTCTTCTCGTTTCGTGTACCTTGGTGAATTGTTTTTCAAACTTGGGAGAGAGGTTAAAAAAAAAATGTGGAAGAACTATGTCCATACAGGAAGATGGTGGGAAAGGGGACTAAAACAAACCAGCTCCTGATTCCCATCTTTGACTTACTGGACAGTGAGTTTTGGTGTCAATTTTTGATGGCTAACAGCTCTTTCTAGCAACTTCTGGGAGACAAGAGGTATGCAAAAAAAGCATAAATATCTGTGGGAAGGTTTGATTTCTCTAGACAGAGCTTCCTTGACATAATGTAGATAATTGTTCCCTAGCCTCCTGCAGACTACCAGAGCAGCTAACACAGCAGTGTATTTATGCCTGTTAAACCAGAAGTTCTGCCTATTGTTTTTCCTGCCTTCATCACTTTCCACTGCTATAGTCCAGCTATGTTATACCAGGACATTAAACATTCAGCATCCAGAATGTCTAGACAGGCTGAAAGACTGTCTGTGCTCCATTTTTTTCAGAATCAACTTTCCTAAGAACTAAAAGGCTATTTGGAAAGAGAAGGTGGCAGAGTTCCTAGTATGAGATGCATCTTCAGGCTGCCTTCTGAAGGGAGTACAGAGCAATGCAGTCTGGTAGGGATTTCTAGCAGTGCACAAAATTCCTGTGCAAGCCTCCCCCTGCTCCCCAGAGAGGCTTCAAGCCTTTGACAATTATTGCTAATGTCTTAAACAGCTTGCACTTGTATTGCAAGGATAGGAGACTACATAGAAACATACCCTGTTAGCTGGTAACGTCCTGTTAAAATAATAGAGGAAAGGACTAAAGGGTGACTTCCTCACCACAGAAGATGGTAAGGATCTTTCTGATGCAGAACAAATGGTTTCCATTTAAAGTGCAGGACCTGTGGATCAACAGATATATTTTCCTGTGCATATCTGCTGGTTTTAACAATGCTAAGCAAGCAAGCAAGCAAAAAAGCCAAACTCTTTTTTTTTTTCCATATAATTTTCTATATAACCTTTGTAATTTTTTTTCAGTGCTGACCTTAGTCACTCTCCATATAGGAAGGAGCAAGTACGTGTTTCCTGCAGGGTGAAAAGGAACAACTATCTCTAGAAGCTTTATAAACTGTGAAAGCTGGATACAATATAAGGGCTGATGATCCTGTTGCTGTTAATCTGCCTGCACACTGGGTATGATTGTGCTGTTTCTCATAGAAGCCTTAAACTTTGATTTCAGCCCCCCAGAATAAGCCTGAGGGGCTTTATCAGAGGTGGGGAGGAAGGACAGCCAGCTCTTAAAGTGTTGGGTTCCTGAATCTGTGTGTCACTTGCAGGAGTGAGGACACACAAAGGTGCTCCTATCCAGCTGTGCTTTTGCGGTCTGTCCCAGATGCCTCTTCCCTGGGTGGCTGAAGATTCCTGGGGAGCCTCATGCTAACCCTCTTAACTTCCAGTGAGGGAGAACAGCATCCTTGTGTAAGTGCTTAAGAACCGGAGCTCTTCAAAGCAAAGCAGACTCTGCTGTATTAAATATACATATCAACAAAGCCTTCAGACTGGTAGCCAGGGTATTGAGAAGCTGCACACAAGAAAAATTCCTAGATCAAAGAGGACAAACAACTGGATGTGAGCACCCAATAGGACAGAGTGGCCAAAAGTATAACATTTGTTACCTCTATTAATGAGAAGGAGAGGTAGGTGGCAAATTTATTACCTTATGCCAAAGTCATATAGAGTTAACAGAAATCAAGTTACAATGTCTGTATGTGAGAAGTGCTAGGGATAGAGCTAGAAATCTACCATAAAGTAGTTAGGGACTAGGTTAAAAAAAGTCATTTTAAGAAACTTGCGGTTTAATTTGTCAGGAGATTGAAAGGTGACTTAAGCATGCATAAATTCTTGCAGAGAGATAATGAGTGCGAAAGAGCTTTGTAATCTATCACTTACAGCATAGCAAGAACCAGTGACTGAAAACTAAAGGCAAATTCAAAGTTTAAAAGCCGATGTCCAGTTTCATATAGGGAAAAACAATTTACTGATTAAAATTAAAAAAAAAAATATTCAGTGTTCTGGTGCCTTCAAATCAATATCCTTAGTTGGCAGCACCCCTTCTAGAAAACAAAGGTTATCTGACACAACACATGAATGAATGATTTCTGTCTTGGGTTTAAGTCAGATGAAATTATTTGATACTTTCCTTCAGTTTTAAGATCTATAAGAAGAGATCTCCTCCCCAATTTAGGGGAGAATGCAGAGAGAGGACAATTCTGGGAAGAAAAGGACAAGAAAGCATTGCTCTAAGAAAAAAAAATCAGAATATTAGATAATAAACCAGCTTCCTTAAATGCATTTGGTGGTCAGTAGTTTTGACTAGACCTTTATCAGGATGAATGTGGAAGGCATAATGAAGTCAGCTGGTTGAAGACTAACTTTGGCTATTCTGGCTCAAGGCAGTGGTCCAGCTGAGTTGCTCTCCCAGATAATCACGATGTGCTGCCCTGGAAGGGTGGGAGGGAAGGAAAGGGAAACCTGATACCTCAGTGTCCTTTGCTGGCAGCCTTTTGACTTGCTGGATAATGTATGAAGTAGCCCTTCAGTTCTCAGTACTGATTAGGCTCCTCTGGAGCTCTGTGTGGGTTTGGGCTCTGCATTTCAATAAAGAGTTAGATGTAATAAGGGAATCTAAAGGTCTAGAAAATGTACCATAAAATGGTCAAATTTGGAATTGCTTCTTCAAGGGAAGATGTAATCATTTAAGTACTGGTTTCAGTTTTTAAAGTTGCTTCAAAAAGAAGTTAACAATTTTCCTTCTGTGCTTGGAGAAGGTGGGATAAAAAGTCCTGAATACCCCTTAACTCAGCTTAACTTTGGCACTAGGGAAAGCTTCCTAGCAGGATAATGAGGGACTAGTAAATAAATAGCCTAAAAAAAGGTGTGCCAACTTTGTTGCTGAAAGGCTTCAGCAACAGGCAGGACAGAACATCTGCCCAAATGGCATGGGCTGATCCTGGTTTTGTTATGCAGCAGATAAACTTGTGGCCCTTTGTGGTTCCTAAGATTTTTATTTTATTTTCTGCCTTTCTTGGGCTGATGGCCATGGACTGGTGGACTGTTTAGCAGGGGGCTACGACTTTCTGCAAATGGATATTGTGCTGAACAAGGTTCTAAGTGTTGCCAAAGAATGTATATCTCCTCTTCATTTTAAGTAAAATCTATAAGGCAGTTCAAAAGGCAAACATTGTTCCCTGATAAAATGCAGCTGGTGTGCATATGAGCTTAGTCAGCAGACTATAAAATAGCATAAGCTTTCCATAGTGATCAGAAACATCAAAAGCAGAAAGTGTATTAAAAAAAAACAAACAAAGCTCCAACAGATTGCTATAATTATTAAATATGATGCATCACAAGTAGTGATGGAATATAGCTGAGATGATATTACCCAGACAGGAAGGAATAATATGGCTTTGGTCTGTCTCTGTACACAGATTTTAGAACCCAGTGAGAGGGTGGATCATCAGATAGCAGAGTATGATTAGCCCACCGTTTAAAATGGGTTTGCTCGCATGAGAGAGGGATGTATTTACTGTAACATTCAGCTGCAGCGTTTGAACAAGTTACCAGCTTTCATGCCACTCTGCTTCGGAACAGGGGGAAAAAAAACCTATACTAATCTGTCCAGTGGACTGCCTTATTCAGATGCACTGGTGTATATACACTAGTGGTGTGGTAAAGCTTATCTACAGAGTAATGTCTGCAGGTCTATGTACAACAGATGTCAAAAACCTCTCGATCTATCGCTTATCAATTCAGAAATAGGGGAGTAATAGGCACGACGCTGCTGCTTTGGGAGAGCCTCTCAGGTACTCCTGATGGCCTGGAAGTCAGCTCCTCTGTTGCTGCTGCCTGCCCACTTGGGGCTGCATCTCATATGTCTTCTACTCCAAATGGAAGCAATAAGGTAGGATGGACACAGGACTGCTGCCAGGAGAACAAGTCTCAGATGGAGCTGTTCTGAACTTTCCCCTTCCTCTTTAGATCACGTTTCCCTTAAGAAAAAAAAAAATCCTAAGGGATGCTCTTATGTTTCTGCAAAGAAATAAGGAGCCAGAACCATTTAACCCATTGCAACCAGTCTTCAAAAACTGATACAACCAAACAACAGTTGCGTGATAAGACTTTTCACAGCACAGTGATTTTCTTATACAAAAAAAAAAAAGTAAGCAGAGTACCTCTTTAATATACATACTTTTAATCAGATTAATCATATTCTGCTTGAATTACCTTATTATATTCTATTATGCTGCACTCAAAGCAGGCTAGTGCTGGAGTGATAAAAATGCTTTGGCTTTATATTGACAGGAGGGCTGTTCTGGATTTCTCTCAGTGTTCTATCTTGGCCTTAGCTGCTTTCCCTTACCTTAAGCTCACTGAATTAAGAATGCTAGACATCATTTTTTTGTACTCTTTGGAAAAAATACTCTAGGCCTGTTCTTGCATTTGCTGACTTCTCTACTTGTAAGGGTCTTTCCTTCTACTGTGTTGTTCAGTCATCCTACAACCCTAATTAGATGACTTCTTAAACTCCAAATTGTGTATTGCTTAAACTTCATACTAACTGAAATTGTTAGTGCCCCAAAAGTCAGGAAACTAACTTGAAGGAACCCCCTAAACCATGAATTTAACAATGTGTTGTGGTCTGAGTTTTCAGGCTTTGCCTTTGTAAGTATATCTGCTAACAAGAGGAGAAGTTAAGTCAAAATCTAAGAATTGTATTCATTAACACAGAAGCAAGAGCTTTAAAGGGAACATCATACTGTGTATAATAAAACTGTGAGAACAGCAGTGGTTAAACTTACCAGATTTAAAAAAATGCAGAAATACCAGTTTTAAACTTTTTTCTGTTTTTTTTCATTAATTTGAATGCTTCACATTCCTAATTTGGAATGTTAATAAATTTCACATAAATATATTTCTGAAAAAATAAACTTATGGCCTCTTGGTATACTGTCTGTCTCTGTAGTGTATAAACCACTTAAGACGCAGCTGTGTTAGACACCAACTGGCTTTGCCATGTTCCCCAGTGAGATGCTGTGCTGGGAGGTTAGAACACACTTGTGAGCAAGAAGGGGCATGTTAAGAATTTTGAACAAAATCTTCAGCTGCTTTGATTTCACAAGATGCCCACAGTATTGCCCAACAATCATTCTCAGAAGAAATCCCATTAAGGCAGTAAGACTACTGGGCTGTTTGCCTAGTGATCAGAGCCTAGCTTTGCTGTCACTTCATGCATAGGAAAGATACACAAAGAGTTAAACATTTGAAGGTGGTATAAACCATAAATTTCAACCATATTCTTTAATAACCAGTTATGGGAATCACACCAGCTTGGAGTACTCTAAGAAATAACCATCTTCACCCATTCTGTATTCTGTTGTTTTAACAAATAAACTGGTATCATCTGTTCCATATGCTGGCTCCAAAATTACAAACATCTCAGATATGATTCAGTAACTCAAAGAATTCTGTATTTTTTTCAAATTGTTCTATGTTTGAGACTTGTTTAGAATATATTAATATAAAACAGCAAAGTTAAGAAAAACCCAAAACCATAATTAACATACATGCATTTCTGGGAGCTGCTTGAAAATGGTGCTGTCTTTGGGGAGCTCATCCTCCTTGTGTATCAAATCCTACAGTCAGCAGCAAAAACTCTGTCAGAAGGTATGTAGCATCTTCCTGAATGTTGCTCAGTTGCTGTTTTCACAGCTGCAAAGTAGAAAAAAATATTTGCTTACCTGTCAAGGAGGTGAAAGTTAAACATTAATGTCTGTAAACATGCATTATGTTATACCAAAGAAGTTCAAAGAAAATTGAGGGTGGGTGACATTTAAAAGTGATTTTCCTTTTCCAAACACTGTTAAAACTATTTAAAGCAACATTTAACTATAGTAAGTGGCTTTTTTGGGGGGGTCTAAAAATATCCTATAATGAGATAGCCGTAAGTCTCTTCCTTATGTAAAAATAGACAGACATATGAGTAAGACACCCCAGGTTTGAATAAGTACATGGCATGGATTTAATTGCCATGCCGCTCCCTGTGTTTCTGCTGTGCAGGAGTGTGGATTATCATTCTCTGTGAACTGGAATACAGGGAAGTCCATGTGGCATCCTCGTGCCTGTCTGCTGGAGGCCCAGCAAACACCACCCAGCTTGTTGCATGGAATTAAGTCTCAAAACATTCTGTGAAATAAAGTGTAATCTTCTTAGCAAGATAAATTACTCTTAGGAGCCATCTACCTTTACCTTTTAAAAAATGCCTCTTTAAATGTAAATTTAGCTTTCCACCAGAGACAGTATTGCCATGGCAACAAATGCAAGCAAAATAAATGTCTTTATACAAAATAAAGAGTGACTTTTCTCTTAAGCATACTCCATGTGAAATAAAACATGCAGCTTCAGACTTAATGTATACGCTAGCTTGGACAGTAAAAAAGAGTATCAGTCTTTTCCTGGAATGGTTCTCTGAGATAGTATCAAACACACAATTGCTTGCAGTAAAGAAATCTATTGTATACTTATTTATACAGGATTTAACCAGGACAATATGCTATAAACTGAAGTTCTCATCTTGCAGTTTGCTCTAGATGGACTGGAATGCTACAAACTTCAGCAGAGTGTTATGCAGCAGCAGGATCCGTCTCTGTGTAAGCGTTTACAGAACTGGAGTCTAAAATGTAATCTCTCCCATGTAATTTATATTTCAAATGCTTTGCTGTGCAAGCTTGCTTTGTACAGTCTGCCACTGGAGAGGATTGTTATTTAAGGGACATATAAGTAGTGGTTCAGATTTCTCCTTCCATTGAATGCAATGAAGAATACATTCAGGGTAGGCCTGTTTCAAAAAATGCACTCTAAATTGCCCACAAACGAATTCCACTCTACGTGTTTCTGCATCAGATACCCCCTGCAGAGGTCAAGGTAAGGAAAGACCCAAGATGGCAAATATCATTATTTTCAAGACTGAAATCCATGCATGGTAAAAACAAAAATTGGTTTTGCATTATTGTATACTTTCCCATTTCAAGCTTCAAATTTCACAGTATAAAACTATAGTGATAGTTTTCAAACACTCCCATTGTTGAAATGCTTGCTTATTTAGCCTGTTCTGTCTTTCCCAAGTCATTCTCAGCCTTTTGAAACGGCCTTCAAAATGTGTTGTGTTCGAAGGTTGCAGGGAGTGACGATGCCTGTGACTGGGTTTTACTGGTTCGAGTAGGAAATGCGGCACTTGCCTGCAGAACAGAAACCATTCTGCCCTCAGATAGCACCTCTCATCTGAATAAGACAACAGCTTATGAAGTTTAGGCCATTTCTTCTCACTGTATGGTAGAAAAACTACGTATTATGTCCACTTAAAGACCTGTTGAAGAACTAATTTCTGCTGTGGATTGTGATGCTGACCTTGGCATGTCATTCACCATGAGAGTCAGCAAGAGCAGTGCTGGAAACAATAACCTCCTCTTTCTCTACCTTGACTGCTGAGTGGCACGTTTGGTAGCATCAGTGTCTATTGCTTCAGGTATCACTGTTATGTTTGTTGGTATCACAAGAGTAAAGTTGTGTGATTCTAGCGATGGTATCAGCAGAACTTTCTACAGCGTCCTCTTCTGAGAAAAGACGAAGGAAAATACTGTCATTTTATGGGTACAAACCATTTTTTGAGTCTAAAGCTGGTAGGCAGAAATGGATAGGAATGGATGAACTGAGCTAAAAGGGAGTAGTCAGCTTCTCCTGTGTATCTCAACCTGCCAGACCATGAGCTCAGATTGGGTCACCCCATGGATGATCTTGCCTAGTGTCCTGCCTTGGGCAGCTGCTGATAACAAGGAGCCTAGGGATGGAACAAAGGTGAGAGGGCACACAGGCACCAATCCTTCCCACACGTGTCCTCCCAGTAACCTGAAGTTTTGGACCACCCACAGGCAGCAGCCTGCATGGCCCACACCGGGATGTATCCTTGGACACCCCTTGGGACTGAGCGCTTGTAAAGGAACATGGAGAAAAAGTATATTACCAGAGTGGGTCAGAGGGGTGTGGGAGCCCTGGGAATCCAGCTGGCCCCACAGCCCTGCTCTGGAGGGAGGGCTGCAGCCTGTGAGAGCCTTATTTTGCACCCCCAGCCATGCACCCATGGCTTGGCACTCTCTGTCCCACGGGCCAGGTCAGCAAGGCCAACTGCAGGAGACAAGACAGGACAGGATAGTTTTGGTTGGAAAAGACCTTTAAGATCACCAAGTCCTACCGTTAACCCAGCGCTGCCAAGTCCACCACTAAACCTTGCCCCCAAGTGCCATGTCTACACATCTTTTAAATACCTCCAGGGATGGTGACTCTCCCACTTCCCTGGACGGCCTGTTCCAATGTTTGATAACCCTTTCAGTATAAATATTTTTGCTAATATCTAATCTAAACCTCACCTGGTGCAGCTTGAGGTCATTTCTTCTTGTCCTATTACCTGTGACTTGGGAGAAGAGATGGCCCCCCACCTTGCTACAATCTCCTCTCAGGTGGTTGTAGAGAGCGAGAAGGTCTCCCCTCAGCCTCCTTTTCTCCAGGCTGAACAAC
>JAOXJM010000002.1:6503969-6514801 GCA_026413425.1 Tringa solitaria | reverse complement strand
CTCCAGGCTGAACAACCCCAGCTCCCTCAGCCTCTCCTCATAAGACTTGTGCCCCCTCACCAGCTTCGTTGCCCTTCTCTGGAGGCGCTCCAGCACCTCAATGTCTTTCTTGTAGTGAGGGGCCCAAAACTGGACGCGGTGTTCGAGGCGGAGCCTCACCAGTGCCGACCACAGACCTAGATGTGTGAACCCCCCGCCTTGCCGGGCCTCGCCACGCCACCCCCTCAGGCCGCCGTGCCACCCCCTCCCGCCCCCGGGCAGGGACCCCGCCGCGCCCGAGCTCGCGCGGCAGCCAGTGCGCATGCGCCCAGCCGCCCAGCCAACGGGGCGGGGCCATTGGGGCCGGGCTGGCTGAGGGGACGCGCTGCCGCCGCCGCCGCCGCGATGGTCTCCTGGATGATTTCGCGGGCCGTCGTGTGAGTACCGGGCCCGGGGGAAACGGGCAGAACCGGCCCTCGCGGGGGGGCGGCGGGGGAAGCGGCCGGTCGCCCGGGGGCGTGGGCGGTGGTGGGGTTTCCCCCAGCGGGGCTGGGCCGGGGGCGGCGGGAGGTGGCGCTCCCTTTGCTTCGCGCCCCTCCGTCCCCCTCAGCTTCGCTGCCGTCGAGCCGCCGTTGGGCCGCGGGCGGGAGGGCGGCCGGTCGGCTCCGGTGCGGCCTGGCCGCTGCCGGCGCAGGTTGGGCGGGAGGCGGTTTCCCACGGTGCAGCGGGGGCCGGCGGGGCGGTGGGGAGGGCGGGTGTCTGGGCCCGAGTGCCGCCGCGCTGTATCAACCGACGGCTTGGCACTGCCCTGCTCAAACAAACCGCCCCGCTTCTAGGAGTTCAGTCGCTTCGGAGCGGGTTTCCCCCCCCACCCGTGCCTTGGAAAGGGGTGAGGTAGCGGGAGCGGCGGCTCTGGGCAGGGGTGAGGCTGGTCTGGCAGCAGGTGGGGCTGCCCGGTGCCTCAGAGGGTCGTCGTGCTCTCCGAAGCCGCCGCCAAACCGGCACCCGACTCCTGGTGAGCACGGATTTGTCTCCCCGGGTCCCACCCGTGCCTCTCCCGCTGTTACGTGCGTGTTTCCCAGGGCTGCAGGGCCAAGAAGCTCAGGCCGCTGGTGCCTGTCGCGGGTAAATTGTATCCGTTGTATGTAAATTGAGCCAAATTAACCTATAAGGTCTGTTTGGTAACTGCTTTCCTTCTCAGCAGAGCTGAAAGGGCTAGGAGAATGCTTGCGAGTGCAGAATGAGTGTCTGTGGTGAGTATAGGTTATCAGCTGACAAAGAGATACACAATACACTGCCAGTCTGTCTTTGTAAAGTTGATTTTTTTTTTTTGCCAACCAGGGGGCAAACTTTCTTAGGTGAAAAGTATCATCTTATACATTGTCCAAGTTCTATTTGAGAAAGAGTAAACTCCAGTGCAACCTCTGGTCTCTATTTTTTTTTTTTGGCATTGTGCTGTTTCATCATGAAACTGGTGGGTTATTTTCCTCATTTGAATAGTATTCCTTAACAAACGTTGAGTAATATTTGAGCAAATGAATCTTCCTCGTGCTCCTTGCTGAGTACATCTGTGTCTGGGGGCCTCAGTGCTCATTGAGTTGCTCGAGCTGAGATTTGCTATGTGTGACTTTTTCCAGGCAAATGAAATGAATATGCTCACAAAGCAGTCTAACAAACATCCGAATTAGTGCAAAATATGTAATAGGAGTGTATGCCCTTTAGGTCATAATATAATTTCCCTGTTTTGTTGGTGACAAACATACCCCTTAAGCTGCCTGGTGTAATTTCATCTGAAAACTTCGTTTGTCGTCAGGAAGTCTTCTCATGCTGCCACGTACGTTTTCCTGCTGCAGTCTGGTCACCTAGATAAGTAGCAGTCCTCTCCCTGCCCTCCCTGAGACTTGTCAGATAATTGAAACTTGCAAAGTAGAGCATTGCGTTCCAGGATTCACCAAGGACAACACGGCTTCGGAAGAGAGAGACTGTAGGAAGAATTTCTGTTTGTGCGTTCTATCAGTGTTGTCTTCGCACGGGCAGTACACAGCACTAGAGGGAGGAGACACACACATGCTTTCTGTATATCAAGTGTAGCTAATATAGCTGAACCTGTTTCTACTTTATGTAAAGGCACCAACCAGAGAACTTATGTTTTAACAATTTAGACTGTGTTGGTTGTAAGGGTGATACCAATGATGCTGAGCACCTCAGTTTGTAATGGCCAGATTCTTGTCAAGTTAGTTGTTTTTTCCATGAAATGAATTGTTAAGGATTGTATTTGTATTTTGAGGACTAAGTCCTCTGTGGGCCTAACCAATAGCACAGGGATTGAAGAGAACAGCTACTGCTATCCACAGGTTTATTGCAAGAAACAATAAAGAACAACATATTGCACAGTTTTGTGTAGTTTGGTTTTCAGGTTGCCACTGGTCACTCATTTGTGTGCCCTAATTATTTTTCTAAAAAGGAACTCCCTAATAGTATTTTTAAGTCCTCTTCACCTTCTTGTATCCTTGTTTCCTAGCTGTGGAACTTAACTAGCTTGCTGGTGTTCAGCTCCCCAGGAAGGGAGAAACGTTCAATGAGAACTCAGACAGCTTTGAGACTATTGTTTAATTTGGCTTGATAGAGCAAGATTCATGTGGAAAAGGAAGGTGGGAAGTAGCACAAAAGTAGATGTGGTGTGACATAAGAGGTCTTAATTGCAGTGGTCTTGAGACTGTCCTCTGTGTCTCTTTTCTCAGTGTCCATTATGTTATCTTCATTTATTTGATCTGTTTTCCTTCCTGCCTCCTTTCCAGACATACCTGTTCCAGTGGCTTTGTTTCTCTGATTTGCATGTCATGAGTTTGGAAGGCATGTACTACCTTTTCCTTAAACACCATAAGAAAGATGGAAATATTTTTAACCACTACATAGCTGCTAAGACTCTTACTTATGTAGTGTTTTAATTTTGGTGTGGTGACATTCTGTTGCATATGAGAGCTGTGGATATCATACTCTGTCTGTAGCAAGTCCAAGAAGCCCTGTTGTGTTTGGGCAGCCATCAGGAATACCTGTTGTCTTGACTGGTGATTAGAAGGAGCATCAGTTTTTTTGGCTGCAGCTGGATTCTCCTCTCCTGACTGACCTCCTATTTTTCAGGGCCAAAAGAGCAGCAAAATATTAATTTGTAGGTGTGTCACAGTGCCCTCTGCTGACTTTTGACGTGGAGGACTTGTTCTGACATGCGTGTCCCAAGCAAACTGACTTCTGGTTCACTTTGAGAAGTTGCAATTTGGGGTTAATCAACTCCACTAAAATAACTTGGTTAAAGCTTTAAGGAATTAGGGAATGGAGCTAGTAGAGAATTATAATTCTTAATTGCATGTGAATTGACTCGAAGAGTCATGCACAGGAAACAGGGAGTGGTTCAAATTTACTGTTCCACGTAATAATCTTTGGCAAAACTTCATTTTAATGAACTCTTTTCCTTTGCTCTATAAATGCTATTATGCTTAGGTCTCTAAATATGTGAAATACCTTGTACTAATTGCATGTCATCTTTCTGTCGAGAAGCAGACTTGAAGCACATAATTAAAACATCCTTTCATTTTAAAGTTTTGTGTCTATGGAGTGCTGCTGTAGTAAGTATAGGCTGTTATTAATTCTAAAACACACTGGCTATTGCAACAGTTTTCAGAGTAATTACTGCAGGGTTGGGTGTTTTTTTTTTCACTTCCAAAAACAACAAGAAGATAGTAATTTCTTTCAGAGTCTCAGAAAACTTCTGAAAGTGGTACACCTTGTCATCTTCTTAGTCCTTAATGGTGGGAATAGCTTTTTGAGTTTGTGGCTGCCCATCTTATTAACTTCTAATAGAGCCTATTCCTGACTTTTAGTTTGCTTTGATTGCTCATTCTTCTCATTTGTAAGCTCTGAGCAATTGTGTACACATCAGTTGCTGAGACAGTATTTAGTAGTAAACATGCTGAGTACTTGTCAGTCACAGCCTGGTATGGATGAGATCAGACTATCCTCTTGTGCCAAGCAAAGATGTGAAGCATCCTAAATACAAAGTAGATGGCCATTTTGTTCTTGCAATCTGTTAAAGCAGACTGTCTGCTGTAATCTGTTAACTTTTTTTTTTTCCCCTCCTCACTTAAAAATGAAAGCTCCCCCATCTGTAGTGTTTTGTGATGCTCTCTCTACCCTCGTGTTTAAGTACGTGTTTTGTTTTCAGTGTAGTTGGTCAGCAATCGGGACTGTTGGAAGGGAGGTGTAGTGGCTCACAGGAGGATGTATTTGGTTTGGGTGCTGGTAGTTGCCTTTCTGTCTGTCCATATAATGTCCCACCCCTATTTTTGAGCTTTGCAAGGACCAAAAAATGTACAAGTAGAAGAATGAGCAAGCATTCCCTGGTTCTGGTGTTAGATTTTAACTGTAACTACGTGAAGCTGGACAAAGACTGAGGCACACAGGAGATGACCTTGAAGGCAGGTAGTAGTAGTAGTCTCTCTTGGCTCTTGCTACCTTACAGCTTGGAGCGGTTTCTTTCATTGTAGTTTTCAAGATATTCTCTTACTCTATTTTTAATACTTTTGTTATTCTTTACCATTTCCAAACATCCAGCTACCACTAGAATTACTAGACATCTGAGAATGGGTGGCTGAAGCCATAGCTTATTATTATAGCATATTGATTGGATTGTCATCAGGAATATCTGGCTTAGTGTGGTGGTGATATTTTATGTAACTGTGTATGCTTTGCTTGTAAATCTGGTTTGTGTCTTGCTCTTGAATACAATTTTTTAATTCAAAGCAATAAGTACAAAAATATTTACCCTCTTGTTTGCTAATCAATGTGCTGTCAAACACATTGCCTTGAAACAATCATAATTCAGATGGAATTAAGTAAAGGTACCAACACATACTGTGGGGAAGGAATAGCTATCTACAGCCTAATCTTCAGGTCAGAAGGGCCGTTTAGAGGAGAGTTTCTTCAAGTGTTTGTAGCCTGTTCTTCTGACAGGATGGTTCCAGCTGAAGTATTAAGGATGTTGAATGCTGTTGGATGCTGAGTGCCTTCTAGTATCTTTCCAGTTTCCAGGCCTATAAATTGCTGCTGCACCTGTGGGGAAAAATGAGTTGCTGTCATAGTGTGAGTGACTGAGATGGAGAGATGTGTGGAAATGTCCGTCTGGCCACAGAACTGCAAAGATTCAGTCACCATGGATCAGTTATCCTTGGTGCTTCATGCTGTGCTTAAACAGATCTCGCAGGGCCTCCTCTCATTCTCTGCCTTCCACAGGGTCCAAAGGTTGTGTGGCCACAGGGTGACTCTGGTTGTTTCGTCAACCAAAATGAAAATTAGTGTGCTTGAAAGAGGTTACTTTTTTGTTAATTGCAGTGAACCGTACCAGCTCGTGCTGCTCTTGTGTAGTTGCTAGGCAAGTGGCGTGTTGAGAATGAAAAGCTGCAGGACAAAACCAGCACTGGTTTTGGCATCAGCATATTACCAGACTGGTTAAAGGGTACTCTGAACCTATACTCTTCACTTGCACGTTGCTGCTTATTCTTTCTCCTAGTGAAACTAGTTCCAGTAGTAACAGTACAGCTGTTCTAATCAAACAAGGTGTCAAATTTTTTTAAAGGGTTTTAAATTTTATAGGTTGAAATTTGTAAGCGTATGTAAGTCTAGGGATTAAACGTATTGTCTGTGTGAAAGGTTAAATTATTTACATAATTGAACAATGAAATCATCAGAGCACTTCAATAGTCCAGCTTCTCACTTAGGCAATCAGCAAAAAGTGTCTGCTCACTAAACTCGACTTGTGACACCTACTCTGTAAGTTAGTGCCATGCAAAATGACTAGCTCTGAACCATTTGTTAGAAATAAGTGTCCCCCCACTGCCTCCCTGATGCACCTTTCCTTCAATCGGTGTTTGCTACGCAGTCTGGCCGCTCTCTCTTCTCTCCTGCCTCTATGGGCTTGTGTAGGCGCAGAGCATGCGTGGTCCAGCGTTCGTAGCCTATGGCAGGCAGGCTAAAGCTGGCTCAGAACAGATGGAGCACAACTAGAGGCGTGCTGTGGAGTCTGACGTTCCTACTTAATGATCTTGGCATGTACTCTGTTACAAAACGTGCTGAAATCCACATCTCTGTCCTATGCATTGGAGATAAAGAAATACCAAGAGCTGCGTGGTCTGGCACAAAAGGATGTTTCTAATTAAAACAAACAATCTCCACTCTTGCGTGTTCCACAAACCAATGTCTGCTTTGACAGAGCATATTTTAGGCTCTTGAGCATTTCTGCAACCAAGATAAAACCGCTTGCCTTTCCTGATTATTTTGCATGTGGAGCCAACTCGTGATAAGCTCATATAGGGCTGAGGAAGATCCCAAGCCAAATTCTGATATTTTTTTTTTAAAGAAGCTGTTTTGGCTCAATACTTTTAATCCTTGATAATAACTTATTTAAAAAAAAAGGTAAGTAAAAACATGTCTTGCAAAACCCCTGTTCTTGTGCTTCATGTTGAAGAACTTTATCTAGGCTTTTTGATCCTTTTTATTCTGCTTTTGGAATTTTGGAATTCTAAAACCTGTGCTATTATGATAAAGTACATGGTTTTTAGAGAAGAAGGTATTACAGCTGAAAACAATGTCATCTCTCTGTTGTGAATCTTTCAGATGTTAAAGACCTGCCAAACTAGATTGTAACGACTTGCTAATGGACAAATGAGGTGTACAGAGTCTAGGTAGGAAAGATTGTTGCAGGTTTTTTCCTGACCAGTCTGACTTTTAGCGTGACTGGCCTCGGTGGCACTAAATAACCAATCTGATTAGATGCTTTTGGATGTGTGGGGGGGAAATAAAACATCCCGTACTGGCTAACTCCGTATTGAGCCTTTTGGCAGCTATCACTGTTATTTCCAGTTCAGTTTATCACTGACAAAATAATAGGGCGTTACTTCTATTTCTGTTGTGTTTTATAGCTACTCTGCAAGCACTGACAGGGAAGTGGCTTTAACGAGATGAATGTTTTCCCTGCGTTTATCATCTTTGAAATATTGCTCACATATCTTGAAGACAGTTGGAACTCGCATTTGATGTTGAAAACTAAGTGCAATTTCTTTCAAAGCCTTTAACCTAGTATTTAAATGCAAAGATTCACAAAGCAGAGTATTTCCTGAAGTGAGAAGTCTGACATAATGCTTTACTTTCTTCTGCAATAAAGCTGTTGGAACTTGCAGTGCTTGAAGGGAAAAATCAGAAGAGAGTTTGTGCTTGTACTTTCCTACCACTCTCCAGTTGTGTGATTTCCTCCTCTCGCCTCCTTTTGTAACTCATTGATCAAAACCATGGAAAGAAGAGTGAGGAAAATGGTCACTAGCTTTAGAGATATCCTAATTAGTTTTGATAGTATAGTAACATTACCTTAAACTGTAATCTTTTTTTAAAAAAAAGTTAATTCTTTTGCTTCGTGCTCTTACTCACTTTTGTCTGCTAATCTTTTTTCCCCAGACTAGGACTTTGCTCTAGAACACATTGTTTCCCTTATGTCTAAAAGCATGTCTAGTGTTACTTGGTTGAAGTGTATTTGCTATTGGATTGTTTTAGAAGCCAGAGAAGAATTAACATTTTTCAGCAACAAACAGCTTAAAGTTTACTTGGAAGACAATATTATCCACAAAAACATAAAATGCTTGTTTTAAATGACTGCTTTGGCAGTCACTAGTTTGCCATAGATTCAAGATAAGCGGCGTTGGTTTTACTGTTCTGCATACAGAACTTTGGTAGGTTTTTTTATGGATAAAAGTTAACCTTGAATGTTTGAGACAAAAGGGAATTTATGTTTATATAAAGAGGATAATGTGAAACAGGGAAATTGCCTCTCATTGGCCTTTAGCAAATGACGTTTCTGGAGAGGCATACATACATTCCCTCTGTAGCTTCTAGTTTCTTAGTCTGTTTATGTATTACCAATCAAGCATTTTGTGTTAACAGAATTCTACTTTCAGAAATTAACCTTTGGTTAATTAGCTTAGTGCATTATGTGCTTTTAAGAAAAAAAGCTACCCATCAAACTAATGCATGAGTCTCTAAAAGAAAAATCAAGGAATGATTAGGGTTCAAAAAGGAGGAAATGAAGCTATCTTTCAGCATGTTACTTTTGACATTAAGTTACTAACACAACTACATGAATAAGTTTGGTAGAGATTCAGCATGTTGTCAGTTCTTGTGTCTAACAGCTTATTCAGAGTTCTGTGAGTACTAATTGTAATTAACGAAACACGTATATTTTGGAACGACATGTCCAGATGTTATCTCAACAGTATCTGCCAAATACAAATTTCATAGAAGAAGCCTTTTCCTGTGTACAATGGGGAAGTTTGCCTAACAAGCTTCAGAAATATTTTTCTGGGTCATAAGATTAACAGAATTGTTTGAAAATTGGGGACCTTAAAGCAAAAATTGAGATGTAAATACCTTCTGATGATCAAAAGCAAAAAAAGCCCAGCTGTCTGGGGAAGAGAGAAAACAGGCTAATTTTTACTTCAAGAGTTGGTGTTCTGTGGTTGTACTTTTTTCTTTGCTTGAACTCTTGTCTTTTTATAGTGTTTTCTTGAGAGAGGCAGGATCTTGAGGCTGGTCTGTGACGACACCCTTAGGTTTCTAGGATATGTAATGCTTTAAGTAGGAGCTTTCTGGCTCTTTGGGTTATGAACTTCACTTTTCTCTCTAAAACCAGCTGGCTTAATATTCCATATACTGTGGTCTGTAGCAGAGCTGGACACTTTTTTTCCATTTAAAAAAAAAAGTAAACCCATATGATGAATGTATAGTTACATGCCATGTGGTTTGCCAATTGCTTACAAACAGTTCAAAAATAAAATGTGGTTTTCCTTGGAACAAGTAGAAGCGATTCTTAGTTGGGACCACTCCTATTTTAAATGTTAGTTTCCTATAGCCAGTTATTTGGATGTTGATGGTGCTCCAAAAATCTTGAGAAGAGATACTCTTAGAGCAACAAGCAATTGCATGATTATGGATTTTTAACTTGTGAGATTCACCAAAGTCTCTAGCAGACCAATGTAAGGTGAAAAAGCAAAATTGGCAAGGTAAGAATCCAATTGGAAATCCGTTTTTTGTTAATTATGTGGCATTCTGAGGTATTAGAGGGAACGAGTCTAGACTGTAAGTGGTGGCTGAGGCCAGGATGGATAACTCCAGTCCAGTGGCTAGCTTTAGAGCCAATTTGCAAAGCTGAAGAAAGCTTTAGATTCTAAAAATGGTTGCGAATGAGCACAACTTTATAGTGTTGAGAACATAAACTCTTTTTCCTCTAGAACTGAAAGTAATATTGAAAGTACTAGCTTACTGAACTTCCATAGGTTGAGTGGGTATGTGAGGTCACTTTTTCCTTTTGTAGCTTCTGACACAAGAGAAAACGTGCTTGAACACTTTAATACAAAGAATTTCTACCCATCTCATGCAGTTGAAACTTGGGTGTCTATATTGTGTAACTATACATGGGCTTCCCATCATGACTTCCATATATTGATTGAAGATACTATAACTTACAGTAAATATGCCTAAGTTTGCGATAACAAATTAAAAGCTGACCTTGGATCCTTTGAGACAACCAAAAATTTCTTTTTCCCATTGCTGAAAGAGGTTACTGCCACTTAAAATACTGAGCTGTCTTGCTTTGGGACTTAGATACGTTAATGAGTGAGGCTACTTGAAGCACTAAATACAGTTGCTGTAATGGGAATGTATTCTCGGGGGGGCTTGAGTTTTATTCTGGTGTTCCTGTGGTTTTGACAGCATTTGTTGTATTTTGTTCTTATCTACTGCAGAACTTTTGTTGCTTAGTTAGTATTGCTGTTCTTCAGCTACCAAATTTTGTACTGGATAAAAGATCATCTTCATATGCAAATCTGATTCTTACTTGGTCATTTCACCAGGATTTGGGGTCTTTGAGATCTCCAAGAACCGAAGCTTTAAGAATATTAAACATGTTTTAAAACTGTGCAGCACTTGGCAATACTGAGATGACAGTATTTGCTTTATTCTTTTACGCTAGCTTTGGCTCTCCAAACATCTGTCTATCTTTGCTTATTTAAAAACTTACTGTGGCATGGAGTAGACAAACCTTTGAAAAGGAGTGGCCACTGACTTCGCATGAGTTAGTTGAAGTTAGTGTAATGAAGAATTTTTCAGTGTACTGGTTAGATTGAAATGAAAGATGTTTGCAAGGTCTATCCTGAATTCTTCTACAGTATCCTTGATATGAAGGACTTCATATTCTTATACACAAACGAAGACCTAATTAAAAAATTGTAGGAGCACCCAAAACTATTTTGAAGACACTAGACACAAAGCTAAGAGTAGTAAGTAGGTAAATACAAGAGCTGGTAACTCTTTTTGAGTTTATCAAAGCTGAGAAACTAAGTATCACATGCATATGTAACTTTAAACTTCATGACAAAATTAAACACCTCATTCTTTAATTTGTAATGTTCCTGTTAATTTTGTTTAGCACTGCGTCCACATTAGTGATGTCTTTTAGGAGCTCATCAGAATTGTCCCAAATTGAAAGCATCACGTAGCTCATGAGGACTGTACCTGTAGGTTGTAGGACCTCTGAGGCTACTAAGTGCAAAGAATGTCTGCAAAAACAAGGAAGCTCACAAATGCGTTTGTCAATCACCTTTATTATGTAAACTCTTTTAAAACATAATCACCTAAAATAGACTTTATGCTATATGACATCTGTGTAGGTAGTACTAGCTTTCATCTTTAAACTTCACAATTAAGACATTAGGAAGAAATTCTTTACAGAAAGAGTGGTCAGGCATTGGAATAGGCTG
>JAOXJM010000002.1:6485121-6498844 GCA_026413425.1 Tringa solitaria | reverse complement strand
TTATTTTATTCCAATTTCACGGCTTTTTGATACCTTCTTTTTTTTTTTGCTATATCTTTTGATCTTAATTTCCCAGTGCATTGGAGAAACATCTCTCTTTAAATGAGCAGAATGTCTGTAGAGGAAGTGGCTGTAGCCAAATAGGAATGCTACATTAGTTGCTGAGTACAGCTGAAATAGCTAGGCGTACAACTGGCAGTAAAATTATATTGGTAAGCGGGATTATCTGTGTATCTACTAGTAAAATAAAGTAAATGACATCACACTCAGCTGAAATCTGTTTCCATCTGTGGAATCTGGATTTGTTTTTGCCTGCTACATTAGTGCAGTCTGCTGTTAATCCAGTGTGAAATACAAACTGCAGTTTTAAAAATAACACTTAAACTTCTACATTTGCAAAGCCTTGGAATAATTTGACACAACCTTGAAGTAAGTGTGTTGTATAATTACTGTAGATATAGCAGAGGAGGGATGCACCTATGCCTAGCAGTACATGTTGCTAACAACTTTGAGATTTTTGGGGGTATCGATGCAAACAGGGAAACTATTAGAAAATGCTCGGCTGTTGTAGCTATCGATGTCAATAATAGTGATTGTGTCTAGGCTCCCTGCTGCTCCTCTTCTATGTGTTTCTGCTTCAGTCAGCTGCAGCAATCTCTTTTGCCTGTATACTAATCTATCATGTACAGATGGAGGGTAAAAGTGAATTTGCTGACCTTAAACTGTGCTCACTGGCAACAAGTTGGCTTTTCCACTGTTAAATTGCCCGGTAGCTTTCTCTAAGATTAGATGACTTTGCCTGTGTGAAGGAGGTAGTGATGCTAGAATTGGCAGCAGCATCATGCCACACTTAAAATGTCAGCTCTGGCTGTAAGGAGATAAAAACTTCACAGTACTGGTTCCGATATTTATTGGCTAAACATGCTGATGTTTTTCATTCTTAGTCCTATCTGCCTACTTTTTGGGGACAAGTGGCAGTTTTTCTAACGCTTCCATGTTACAACACTATTGAACACTAATAAGTAATAGTACATTGGAGTTTAAAGTTTCTTATTCTTTGGTTTTAAAAGTGAGCTCTACAAGAAGTTTTTAAAGGAAAAGTGAGTACTAATAGGGATTTTTCTGACTCTTGACTTGACCAGTGTCGAGTAACATAAAGATTTGCTAGATGGGCAAAACTGGCTACCTTTATTGTGTTTGTCTCATGCTACTGTTCTTGTTTAGCTTGAAGTCATCTTTAGCTTAACTTTTATCACCACCTTATTGTTACTATAATAAGCTTTCTGCTTGAAGTTCAATTGTTTTTAAAGTAGTGCTCTCAAACTCCTTTCTGTTTCAATTCTTGATTTTACCAAATTTTAGAGGATGACACATTCAGAGCCTAAATTGCTGTTTAAATTTAAAAATATGACCTTTTTTTTTTTTAAATAGAAGTGGTACTACGTGATGGTAAAGTGAATGGGAAAGTATAGACCAAAAATCTGTTAAGTGAAAGATTCAAACTGTTTTTCTTTCATATGCTTCCGTAGCAAGAAACTTACATGTACAGTGATAGAACATGACTTGTGAGGAGAATCTGAATGAACTGGGCTTGTTCAGCCAGGAAAGAGAAGGCTTTGAGGGGACTTACTAGTAATCTTGTGTGACTGTTTGGAGGTTAGGCTCATTCTCCTGCTGTCCTACTCAGCCAAGAGAGACAATGTTTTTGAACTTCTGGTTATGAGTGGATGTAAATAAAAACTTGCGCTAGTAGGCTCATTAAGCACTGGAACAGGTTGCCCAGAGAGGATGTGAAATCTCTCTTTGGAAGTCTCCAAGACCTGACTAGCTGAAGCCTTAAGTAGCCTGGTCCAAATCTGATGTTGACCTCAGTTTGAGTGGGAGATTGGACTAGATGACTTAACAAGCCCCTTTCAAACATGAAGGGTTCTGTAATTATGCTCCATAATTTTATTTTCCCCCATCATTTGTGGCATTTACATCTTAACATCTGCCAATATCCTCCAGCCCTTGCGACAGGCTTCCTTCCACAGGTAACCTTGTGTTTGCCTTGCACTAAAGATGGAGAAACCCTCTCTTCATAGTATTTGTGATGTTGAAGAAAATGTCTCACCTTTGCTGTTAACGATTCTATATTTTTTTTTCATTTATGTACTATATGTTCACTGTACTTCAGTACTCTAAACTGTCTTCCTACCAAGCAGAAGTCTTCTGCCTGCATATCGGAGTACTGCTTGGAAGACAGTGGATATCAAACTGATTAAATTTAAACTTATATTGATGTCTTATATAATAGGAAAGTTCTGTGCTAGTCTTTGGAAATAACAAGAAGGTGAAGGCTCTTAGAGTAGTTGCTTAAAAAAAAATAGTAGTAAAGTGGGCTACAGGTTCTTAGAATTCTTTTCTTTCCTGGTTCTAACAGTAAAGCTTTGTAGAGTTATGCAGCCATCTGCAGTGGCACTGTAGGTAGAACCACTTATTTACAGCTACCTGACACAACTATAAGATCTTAGATTTTTAGTTCATTATTTAATTTGGTAAATTTCAGTCATCTGAGTTGAAATCTTACATGCCAGATCTGTCCTAGGTGGACTCATTAAAAAAAAAAAAGTGTGATGCATCTTTTTTCACCTAACTGTGAGAAGTTAAATTACTTAAGAGTTCTGAACTTTCATAGAAGATGTCTGGATATCACTACAAGTGTATTATTTCACCCATGTAACCATCCTGAGCAAGTTGTAAGTGATGCTACAGAGATGTAGCCAGACTTTGCTGTAATTGCTGCTTTAGGCCAGTTGGAATGAAGGACAGGCAATTGCTTGACTTTACAAAGTGGAACAAGTTGGTGAAATAGAAGTATGGAGCTCTTGCATTTGTCAAGGATATGGCAACTACTGCTGTTCAATTTCTTATAAAGAACTGTTCCAGTGGTCTGTGGCCAAGACTCTTACTAGAAAATACTGGGTTGTAACAAAGTTGTGTTAGAGCAGATCTCTTTTCTCATCCTGCTCTCAGCACGGATTGCTTGGAATGCTCTCACCCTGCTCTGCACCTTATATCTGAACAATTTTAGCAGAAATTGGCTGTCTGAGCAAAAATTCCTTCTTACCTCTGTTTCCACGTGGTGGTGTTGCAGAGTTGTAGCAAAAGGAGCTGAGGTTATGTGACTCCCGTCTTAAAATTGCTTTTGAAGAATCTTCTGGTAATCTGATAAAAGAAGATGATTCTGATTACCTACCAAATTGTTGTTAGAGGCTTTTGAAGTGTGATAGCCCTGCCAATGCGGAAACAGTCTTTGGGTATGGACAGACTGCAGGACTGGTTTTGCTTGTAGCTGAACCAGGGGAGCTACTAGACTTACATTATCTGTTAGAGGCAGTCTTATGAAACTGTTTATCTTCAGGGCATACAGCCTTTTCCATTCGTGTTGCTCTATTTTTGAGTATTGCTGAACTTCCTCCAAGCAAGATGTAACATTGTGTTTTTTTTTTTTTCCCCAAGCTAGAGAATGGGATTTTTTTATTAATTTGGTAGCATGGCTCTAATGACATATTGTCACTGTTTTCTTATATACAGTATAACCGGTTCTGAAAGCTCTTTTTATTTTTTTCCCCCTATAGGCTGGTGTTTGGGATGCTGTATCCTGCATATTACTCATACAAAGCTGTGAAGACAAAAAATGTGAAGGAATATGTAAGTTGCGTTCCTTTTAAATGCCTCTTCTGACATACGGCTGTGAATTTTTCATTATGCAGTACAGTAAGTCATGAAAACTTGATTCGACTATCTTAATATTACATATAACAGCTGTGTGAATTTAGTGGTAATCCTGTGATTTTGTTTGGAGAGCTGAAGTTAAGGTTTGTCAGACTTCTCATAGACTTTGCTGAAAGCTATTCAACATGCTATGCTGTATATGAATATTTTTAGGAGGATTTTTAAGCATAAACCTTAAAGTGTTGGCTGCATTTCAGCGAAGTGCTCAAAGTGTGCTTTTGGGTAGAGGGGCAGATAAAAGGATTCCTAATTCTGCTAACACTTGCAGTATAAGCAGTGAAAAATTGATTCTTGGTGACCACTTGAACAGGAGCAGCAGTTTAATTGTCATTGTATGAGCTCCATTGTATGGAGCTCAACAGGGGGCTCAGAAGCAATCTGAGAAAAGGATAGTGCTGGTTGATCTATTGTTCCTCAAAGAGGAGAAAAAATGCAACCAAGGAAGAAAAAGATTTGATTAAAGTGATGCGGAGGGAGAAGCTGAACAGACAGAAGAGTAAAAATACAGTTACTATAGTTACTGCAGTTTGGAATTAATCTGTCAAATTATTTACTTTTCAGTGTGAGCAATGGTGATTACCACAAGAATGTTACCCAGTTGCAGTCACAAGGAGATTTGGTCACTGAGTTACTTCTGTGTTTCAAGAGGCAGTGTAACTTGATTTTGGCAACTAACCTATATTCTTTGCTGAACCTTGTTCTTAACTTGGCTGCCTGACTCAGGATGGAGTCAGTGCCATCAGTTACTTAAACTCAGCAGCCGTAGCTGTGACCTAATGCTGCTGTCTGGATGTGTGAAGTCTCTGCTTTGTACTGATTCATAGAAGTAGAATTCAGTAGCTGTTGTTTCCTCCCCTTCCATTTAGTCTGATCACTCTATCAAGGGTCCAAAGTGGACATATTTAGACTTCTGGTTTCTGTGAACGAGCTGATTAGAGTTTGTGCGCATAGCGCTAGTGCCTGCCAGAGCTAAGCTTCTGGGAGGAAAAACCCCATCAAAAATAAGAGAAGAATTTCCTCTCCCATGCTTACTTTACCCTCTCAGGAAAGTAGATAATGCAAAGAATTTATAATCCGCTTTTCCCTACTACTCCTTCAAAAGGGATCCACATACTAAGTAGAGGGTAGCAGTTTCATACTCCAATACAAGTAATCACTTTAATAGGTTACTATTGCCTCTGCTTTCTAGAAAAAGAAAAGTAATGTTTGTAGAATGCTGAGTTTTTGACTCATCTCAATTGTCCAGTTAGCTATAACTTGCCTGTCTGTCTTGGGCATTCTTTTTTTAGAGATACTTGTCATTTATACAAGACCTTTAGTAGGGCCTGGAACCATATTTTTTCCAACTGTATTTTAATTTAGTGTGAAAATGCTGATTTTTTTTTTTCAGTCACCTGGGGTTTTTGAGTAGTCCCTGAACTTGCAATTGCATACAAAATGTTTATGGGGCTGAAATGAACAAGATCCATTGAATTACCACTCCATTGCTGGTTGGGTTGAGTGTCCAGATAGATCTTAGGGATGATCCATGGTTTGTTCATCTTCTTTCACAGAGGGGGTGTAGGTTTAACTGCAGCATTCCAGATGGCACAGTTCTGCTGCCAGTCATGTTACAGCCCAAGTGTGACTTCTTTTCCAGGGTTACCTGTGGCTCAGGAGCCATCTGTTTTTGTTTGCTGGATTGTAATAGCTTTGTAACAGTGAAAATTTTTACTAAGCCACACTTACTGACTTCAGTTCTAGAAATTAGGATCTGTGCCTTTGAAGAAATTTATTTGCTCTTGTAATTATTAATTATTGATTTATTATTAATACTCTGATTTAATGGAGTTGGCTAAGATCTTTGAGGAGTTTTTTCACTGTTACACCAAAGTGCTTGTAATCAGACTTCTAAACTACGTTTCAGATGCCTAATGAGTCAGTGTTCTCAAATTCTGTCTTCAAAATCCTGGCTTGAAAGGATGTGCTTCAGCTAAAGCCAACAAAGATGAGTTTCATGCTTGGATGGTAGGAAAAAAAGCTCAACAAAACAAGTCTGTGATCACCTTCTTAACATAAAAAGCAAACCTCAATCAAAGCTTCTCTAACTTCATCTTTAAGAGTCAAGTAGGTGATAGTCTTCTGGGCAGTGTCAAAAATGTACTATTCTGTTTGGATATTCTTTTCTGGCATAAAAACCACTGTAAGGCACTCAGGTTCATTTATCAAGGATACTTGGGTACCATTTAATGCAGTAGTTGTACTAGAATGTGATTTGACTTGTGTTTTTGAGGATCCTTGCCCAAACTTCAGCAGGACTCCTGGCAGATCTCATGTGACCTTCTGCAGAGCATTTCTTACTGTTCCTAGCAGCCCAAGAGAAACACCACTTCTACTGTTGCTCCTAACTGGAGAAAGAGTTGTTGATTAAAATGAATAGCCTGGATAAAATATATTGGGGAAAAAAATTCAGTCTTGCGTGGCATCTTAAAAATTGCATTGCATTGCCCTTAGGTTGATTGGACAAGAGTGGGTGTTAATTTTATTTTTATTCAGGTGTTGACTCTGGTTCATGGAAGGGTCACCAGCCTGAATGTCACATGGCCTGTCAGAGATGACTTCAGCTGTTGTGTAGGTTTGTCTTAGCTTATTCAAGCCTGAAATATCTAAATCCTCTGAGAGATTGAAGTGAAGAATGTCATCACATGACTGAGTTTCTTTTCAAATTGAAATGCATAAAAGCATTTAAGATGAATGGGTGTCAAGTTGTGACAGAGGAAGTGGTTTTAAAGCATAATGCACAGCTATGAAATAGGCAGCAGTGTAGCATTAGGTTTTGAGCACTTATTTAAGTCCAATTCAAAAAAAGATTGCTTTAAAAATGAAGACTAAATCTGAGCCATGTCCTCTGTAGGAAAGTGTATATATATTCCTCCTTTTGAAAGAGGGTACCATGAATTTAAGACTTGAACTGATGTCTAATAAATTTGGTGTTTAATGCTTTGTGGGTATACCAGAAGAGTTTGTAGTCTGTATATCTCAAATTAAATGAGGTTACTGCATCTGGTTGCAGGTGTTGCTTTTCTTCTCTTTTCTTTCTTTTTTAAAACTGTGTGGGTTTTTTTTTTCTAGCAATGATAGTGTTGGAATTTAAAGAACATGTGGGCATTCATTTAGTATGAATAACCCTTAGGACTTTCATATAATTTTAAACCTAGTTGATGTAGATTGAGATATTGTTAAACATCTTGCTTTGACAGCTCTGAACGGACTGTACAGTGTGTAGCGTATTATGTGAAAGATGAAATCATAATTCTTACTGAAGATGGTGTTTTAATTTTCAGGTTCGCTGGATGATGTATTGGATTGTGTTTGCTCTTTATACAGTTACTGAAACAATAACTGACCTAACAGTCTCTTGGTAAGAGCCTCCTTTTAAGAACGCTGGATGAAACTGTATTTGTTTCTGATGTTCTTCGATTTGTAATGATTTAACTTATTTATAAATAAGTTGTGTTTGTTGCTAGCCCTCTTTTTTTCAGGAAAAGATCTTGGTGTATGTGAAGAATAACATCTGTTTTCAAGCTTGTTGTAGACAGTCACTTGAAGTAGGGACTATAAAACTTTAACCTTTGCTGGAGGAAGTGAATAAGAGAATGGAACCCTTAAAAGTTCCTGTAGGAAGGACTGTAGTTTCTCTGTGCAGGAATGTATAATGTAAAGCAAGTATATTGCTTCCGTTTCTTAAATGACAGTACAGTCAATTAAAATAAATCCATACGTCTATAATTCATTTAAGTTGTTAACATAACTTGTTGTATGTGAAGAATCATATATGCTAATATGTAATTGTGTTTTTTGAAGATACCTCTCATGATCTCTCATCTCTTCATGATGATGAATTACTGTGCATTTTCTTATTGCAGTTGTTGGTTTCATGCAATCTTTAATTTGTCTGTAGGTTTCCACTTTACTATGAACTGAAGATAGCTTTTGTTATTTGGCTCCTTTCCCCATATACTAGAGGGGCGAGTTTAATCTACAGAAAGTTTCTCCACCCGCTGCTTTCTTCTAAAGAAAGGGTAAGAAATAACTTCTCATATTTTTAATGCCTAATATGGAAATAACACA
This sequence comes from Tringa solitaria, assembly GCA_026413425.1. Taxonomy (NCBI): domain Eukaryota; kingdom Metazoa; phylum Chordata; class Aves; order Charadriiformes; family Scolopacidae; genus Tringa; species Tringa solitaria. The sequence goes on along the minus strand of JAOXJM010000002.1, from coordinate 6,490,957 downwards.
TGCTGAAATACTAACTGTTGCTAGATACACAATAAAAGCAGATCAGTGTGTTACTGGTTTGCCAGGCAGAACTTGGACTAGCAGAGGCAAGTGCATATGACTGCCCATATATATGCTTCTGTTTCACTTGCATGAGCAGACAACGTACTATTTTTTATTGACATGACATACCTTGGTGTTCTCTGGGGCTACTTCATGCACTTTGGGGAGCACAGTGGAGTGGAATTGATGCAGTTTGACTTTCTACTGGAAGAACATGGGCGGTACTCCCTGTGCAGAACACGAATGTGGTTTTAGCAACAGCTTTTAATGTTCCATTTTTTCTAGCGTAGCCTAGTAATAAAAACTTCTGAGGACAAATGACGATAATGACTTTTCTGGTGTGCTAACTGACAGGATAACAGGAGACACGTCCTTCTGAGGTTTCAGGGAAGACCAGTCTGCAACAGAAAATGCCCAAGCAGAAAATAAGTAAAGGATATTTAGCTTTAGCTTAAGTATGACAGGGCAACAGATCTGCTTAGCTCTTTTTCAATATTCTGTTTGGATGTGTGGAAAGAGCGATTAGCAAAGCTGTGAAGACTACTGCTGGAAAACCTCAATGTATGGAAAATAGTATTCATAAAGGTCAGTGCTAGGCTTGGCCTTCATTAGGCAAAACAAGTAGCTGACATGATTGCCACTGATATTAACAGTACAGTCATCTTGACCTTATGAAGGTTGAACTATGAACAGTTTGCAACTTCATAAGTTAAAGGGATTTTCCCCCGTAGTCTGCTAGCTGTTGTGAACTACCATGAAGCCTTTATCTCCAGCTCCAGGTGTTTGCCACAGCTGGGGATGAATGTCATGACTATTGTCCTTGGTACTTAGCCTGTGTCAAAGCTCTGGCTTCAGAAGATCTTTGTGAGACGACTCTACCTTCTGAAGGAACTCTCTGATATCATCTTAAGCACATTATTTCTTGAACAACTTTTGTCTGACAAGTTAAGCTTACACCCTGTAACGAACTTGCTATGTAGCTGCAATGTTTCTGAGCTGGACAGAAGTGATTTATTTTATCAGCTTGTTTGACCAGACATAATCCTTTTCTAAATGAGAGAGTATAAGTGAATGAAACATCAGTATACAAAGGCAAGAGTAATTGTCCCATTAAATATTTTCTTGAAGATTTCTTCTGCCTTCTTTATTGATGGAAAAATAATACTGTGGAGTAATGTGACTCTCTTATGTAAAGTCCTCTAAAACTTTGGTATATTTTGCTTTTAGGAGATTGATGACTACATTGTACAAGCCAAAGAAAGAGGCTATGAGACCATGGTCAATTTTGGAAGGCAAGGGTTGAATTTGGCAGCAACTGCTGCAGTGACAGCGGCTGTAAAGGTAACTTTCTGCTTGCATTAATTGCTTTCATCCTTGATACTGAATGGTCTAATTGTACTGAGGATTTGTTGTTTCTAAACAAAAGGATTAATTCTGCAAATATATGGGAAACCCAGAACACCATTTAAGGGTTGCAGCCCTCTAGTCCTCCTCATACTGTGTTTGTTTGTTTAAGATGGCTTGTAGTTATTTCTTCGATGATGGGGATCAGTTTACTGTAATTTGAAAGATACCATGAAGTTTTCTACACAGGCTTGTGGTAAAGATGACCATTGTTTCTTTTCTGTCTCTGTTGTGCTTTCTTGCTGGTAAACAAACTATTTAAAGGATTTCTGGCTTTTCTGCTGTTATTCTCCAATCAACTTGAGGTAACTCCATAGATGAAGTAAGGCATGAAAGATTACTACCACAGATAAAATTTACTTTGACACAATTAACTTGTTTGCAATTTGTCGATTGAATTATTAAATTAATACACTAAGCATAAGCGTGCATATTGCTGTTTAGCATACTCTTGCTTCGTTATGTAATTCCCATTAAATCATGAAGTAACCTGGGGTTGTTCCCAAATCATCTGGAGTGGAGCATCTGTTGTTCGTTTCGGTGGCCAGTCTGGCCCAAACCTTGACACTTTCCTACAAAACTCATGGCCTTCAGTTGAATTTCAGAGGGTTCTAGGTTTAGGAAAACAAAATGCAAGCTTACAAGTAAGGTTCTAAGCAAATTTTGGCCCACCAAAAGGTGTATAACTTTAGGCAATATATATCTTACTAAATAGTCCTTTAAACCAAAACACACAAAGTATGGAAAGAAAGATGTGTGTGGCCTGGTTACATGATAGTTTTAAGGTAATCGGGATTAATTTTTTCCTGGGAATAAAAGAAACTGCTGTGTTCTTAGAAACAGGACTGAGAACCTGAACACGGTTAGTAGATAACAGAAAGCAGTGTAGAGACCTCTGGCTGTCAAAGTTAAGTAGGTACAGCTAGCATTTAACTTGAGTTTCTGTGCTTGTATGCCAACTTCTTGCTTAATAAATCAAAGACTTTTCTAAAAACTACGTTGCTGTCTCAAAAAGATTTGGAAAAATACTCATATATCTTGTGTTTGTTCATTTTAAAGACATGGGTAACTTTTTGTTCTAAAATACAGACATAATGAGACTAAAATATTGAGAATGTGTGATTCAATTGGATCACTGGTTCTTTTCTTTGTTTTTTCATATTTTTAGTATTGCCTTGAGGCATGAAATAGAATACACCTCTAAAGGGAGGAAAGTATCCAGAGTGAAAATAGGTTATTTAAAACAAACCCAACAAACAGAACCTCAAAGCACTCCACTGGGAAAAAGTTTAAGAACTATGCTAAATGCTAAAATACAAATTCTTTGCCAAAAAGCGAATTATAATTTGTTACAATGTGCACCTGTAATGACACTTAACGTTTTATGTGTTTTCCTTACGTCTGTATGTCTGGCTAAGGTTGGATATTTTCTGGTTAATTCTTATGATGTTATAGAAATATTGTGGGGGGAAAAAAAACCAAACAAACCCCAAAAAACCAAAACCCAAACCTAAAAAAACCCAACCTCACACAAAATTATCTCCTCCCACTTTCTTCAGAAATAACAAATAACTTTTTCCTAAATGTCTGTGTTTAGATTTTGTTGCTATTCAGCCGTGACTGGCAAGGTGCCTGCTCTATTTGTTAAAACTTGTTAAACATGCTCATGAATACTTGTACAGAATTAGTTCAGTGCAGATGTTGCTTTGCCCAAGCATCTCTATTGCAATACCAAAGACCTAAAATAGACATGATTTGAAATCAGTACGAAAGAGGAGACTTACTGAAAATCTTTATTTTGGCATGTTAAAATTCTCTTAAGTTTGTCATTCCAAAAAGCCAAGCGTGACTGCTCCGTGCAAGCAAATGGAGACAATGCATGTGTTCTTGATTTTGTTCCCTGTTTCTCTAGAGTTGACTGCTGCCTCCAGCAGGTGAAAAGATTATCCCTGCAGTATGAGCTGGTGAAGCATGCTATAGGATTTCAGGAATGGAATCCTATTAGATTAGTGAGATCAGTTTTGATGAGAAGGAGAGTCACTTTCATCACCTTTTTTTTTTTTTTTTTTTTAAGGAGCAGCCGTGCTTATTCTGCCATACCGGATCTCAAATTAGGAATAGGGAATGTGGGAGGTTAAATAGAAGAGGAGGTCCAAAGAAAGCTTCTGTTCGCTTAAGTGTCCAAGCAAAAGATACTGTGATGTCTGCTTGTGCTGACTTTAGGAGGGTGGTAAAATAGCTTGAAAGCTCCCTGGAATCTTTTCAAGATCGAGTGTGGGAAAGAGCAGTTTTCTCCAAGGGCTTTCAGAGGAATATGGGATTAGTACTGAAACGCTAGTTGGCTGTGTAGGGGAGGCTGTAGCAGCCAGCCAAGTTGATCAACCAAAATTTGCCATAGATCTAAACCTGCTCTGCTATAGTGAAGCTAAAATGTAATTGGCAGGAACCATGGTTTATAGCTTATGTTCCTATACTGATATTTTTAGCTGGTACTAGTTAGCTACTGTTCATAAAAAATTTAATGTTTCCAAACCTGCTAAATAGCATAAAGTTAAATTGTGTTACTGTCATGTTAATGTAAGAAAACAAATCTTTGTGAAATCCTGATTTCAGGAGACTTAGAGATGAAATATGGTCTAGACTTTTATGTTTAATAATAAAAAGAATTATTTAGAGTATAAAAGAATCAGCAACGAGATGCCTTTAATGACAGGAAAGTTGTTGGAGCTCTTTCAGTTCAATAGTATGTGAAATAGTAGTGTGGACATAGTTTCCACAAAGTTCCACTGATATACATACATACACACACAAGGTATACGTTTTGTGTCTGCTTTCCAGATCTTCTGAGATGCCAGTTACAGGTATGTTCCGATTTTGGCCAACACGTAAATTCTGGCTTCTCAAGCTAATAGTGAAAACTGGTTTCTCTGCTGCCATGTATGGGATGGCTGCTAAATAACTGTGAAATGCACTGTCCTTTGAAGTCACACAAGTATTTTTCATTTGTAAAGTATTATTTGGTGGAAAAAAAAAAAACACAAAACAACAGCATTTTGAGCATTTTGAGGGCTGTGTTTCTGCATGTCTTTTAGTTATCCTCAGTCTCCTGCCTCTTTGCTGGTTGAATATTATTCTAATGCCCCTGCTCAGACTTCCCCTTCTTCCCACTCAGGGCATGGCAGAGGAAGGAGGTGAGTTGCAGCCAGCTGTGGCGAGCAGCCAGTATCCCTGAGCAGCTAAACTCACCAGCAATATTCCTTTCATCCCTCCTCCCTGCTGGGACTGCCTGGCATGCTGCAGAGGTCATTCACGGGACAGCAGTCCCTCTCCAGGTTGAGAGGGAACAGAAGTCATTCCCTGTCAGCCCGCATCGGATCGGGGAGAGAACAGCTGGGAATGTGGGTGCCGCACGCTGCGGCTCGGTGGCCTCAAGGCTCCCAGCAGCTCTATGGACACGCGGTCCATTGAGAACTTATCCAATGAAGGCAAGGAGCTTCGTTCAGGGATCATAACTACTGGGAGGGGTGCAAGTCCAATTTAAAAAACAGGAAAAAAAAAAAAGAGTCCCCAAGGCAGACATACTGTGTGGCGTCAGTTTACACCAACTTCCCTGGGTTAAATATATATACTAAAAAAATACATGCCCGGTAACAAAATAGAGAAGGGCATTTCATACATGAGGGTCAGCTGATGAGACGGCATACTAAGAGCGTACTAGAGTCTCAGTAGTCTCAAAAGGAGTCCCTTAAGTAGGCTATATTTATCAAAAACTAAATTTAGAACCCGTTACAACTTAAATTAGGGCTTCAGGTTGGTCCCTAGTAATGAATGTGACCTCTGAAAAGTGCTCAATGTGTTTTTGGAAATACTGTTGAATAAATAAGCAGGCTTATGCTTCAAGACTTTCACAGTTCGTCTCTCTCTAGTGTTCATTTACATAGAAATTTGAGCATTGAAGTTGTTCTCTGCTTTTTTGCCTGCATTATAATTGTAAATGCGTGTGTCTCAATCTTTTGTGCTGTAGTTTAGTTGGCAGCCTCTGGGCTGGATGCAGCCCACTGTATTTCTTCTTTTACTGACAGAAACTGTTGAAATAATGGGACACCAGTGCAGGCATGGCCACTGCTCTGCCATCTTCTCGTGAGCAGCATCTCGGGGCTGTGTGTAGGGCTGGGGAGAGGCGATGGCTGCTGCTCTACCCATGGTGTGAGTGTGGAAGAAGGAGATCCCCCTTCAGCTCCACCTGCAATGAGATTGCTCTGCCTTCTCTTTGGTGGGCAAACATCTTGCTTTCAAGCTGCGGCTAATAACTCTCTGAACTTTCAAACAAGATATCAATGGCTTCAAGTTACACCAGGGGAAGTTCAGGTTAGATATTAGGAAACATTTC
>JAOXJM010000002.1:6446353-6478779 GCA_026413425.1 Tringa solitaria | reverse complement strand
TCAGAAGACTTGTTCTCCAGACCCCTCACCAGCTTCATTGCCCTTCTCTGGACTCACTCCAGCACCTCGATGCCTTTCTTGTAGTGAGAGGCCCAAAACTGAGCATTCAAGGTGGGGCCTCCCCAGTATCAAATACGGGGGAAATAATCTTAGTTAATAAGCTTAACAATTGTTGTACTTTGGGGTTCTTTAAGGGCAATACATGAATGCAATTAACTAAGCAAAGTAAAAGGGAGGAGGAGATGAAATAGACTCTGTGCTTGGAATACTAATGCTGACACCAGCAAGCCCAAATACCAGGAACTGCTCACCGTGAAAGGAGTGTAGATTGCAGTATTGTCATCTGCATTTGCATGTCTTGGTTGTGCACACTTAAACATCTGCAATTTAATGGATTAAAGAAGATTCAGAATTGTTTATTTCCCATAGACATATTGGCCTGCTTTGACTTGGAACCCACAATGTGAAGATTCTAAGTAGGATTCAAAGTGCTTTATATCTGTATGTGTCACAACATTTAAAGATACTTCAGGATAAATATGGAATCTCACGAAATTTTTGGGGTAATTCTGGGAAAACAGTTGAGACTTCCCCTTCGTGCCCAATTCTCTTGAAACTATGTTGTTGAGTCATAGGTAGATGCTCTTACTGAATCTGTGGAGTGTCCAAAGCACATTAAAGGTGCTTACTAGATTCGCTTAGTAGAAAGGTACTTAATATTTCTGCCTGAAGTGATCTCAAGTCTTTGTTAAATTATAATTTTATTTTTTTTTCCTCTCAGATACGGTATGGATCACTGAAATACAGAGTAAAGAAGAGACCTGCTGTATACTTCTAAGTGTATTGCACAATGCCTGCAAGACAAACTGCTGTATTATAATAACTTGAATTCAGTGTGTTGAGTGTTAAAGATCTATGTATGATTCATATAATGAGTATGTATAAATAGATATGGTAGGACTTGGTTTTATGAACCAAAATGGTTGGTAAAGTATTGCTCTGCTTTTCTGTAATTGCTTATTGTTTAGACTTAAATCTGGACAAGCTACAGTATGAATTTCAGCACTCCTTAAATGGGAGTTAAATGACTAATAGGAAACAGCCTTTTTCCAGAGGTACTGAACAGACCGAAATAATTACAACTCTGATTGAATTAGCAGAAGTTGTGTCTGGAACTTGTGAAGATTGAACCCATAGTGTCCCTAAGTTTACATGGAAAGATAGGTATACTTGAAATATTTTGCTGAACTACAATTCCTGGAAAGGCCTTTGTGTAATTTGGAAATGTACAGTTTAAAGGACAGTAGATGATGGTGGGGAAGGAAAAGGAAAGACAAGGTAGATATCATACATCCTTAAGATCATCATCTTGCATCATATTGCCAAGCTTAACAAACTTATATTAATAGGTGCAAACTGGGGGTACATTTAGCACTTTATGCAAAACTGTATAGTTTTGCACACTCTTACTGATTTACAGCTGCACGTGTCATTTTAGTAACTTCTTAAGTAGGTTAGACTTATCTTTTTGAATGCCAGCAATTCTTGTATTTCAAGGTCTTCTTAAAACTTGCCTTGATTGCTTAAGCACACTTAGAATGCTGTAGATAATTGCTACTAACAATTAACAATATTATCAGGTGCCTTTCTATGTATTACAGGGCTGTGTGGGTTTTTGTGGGGGGTTTTTTGTTTTGTGGGGGGTTTTCTTTGTTGCTGTTTTGTGTCTGTCTTCCTCCTTCACCTAGAAAGATGTAACATGATTTAAGTCAGTTTTTGGTTAAAATTGTGGTAAGCAAAACTTGTAGCAATTCCAGTGATAGACCTCAGGGATCTGATCAGCCCATCAGCTGTGTATTAAAGTCATGCTGACATGAAGGCATGTATGGTAGATTATTCAGGCCCTGGTTTGGTTTTGCTCTGCATTGTTTTAAGGGTGAATATATATATATGAACATGTATGTATATTTCATATCATATGTAGATTCTAAAATTGGCTGTGTAGTACTTATTGCTAAAGTTATTACTAAAATATTTACATGCAGATAACTTCTTTCTAGAAGTCTAGCTGATTTAGTCAGCCATTTTATTAACTTAGAGTCCCATGGCATAACTGTTTGCACAGAGATTAATTTTGGAATGTCATTCAAGGCAGGGACCTGTCAAAATGACTTTTTGAGGTCCCCTTTGGTTCTGCTTTCTGCAATTCTGAGAATTAGGCTGATTTTCTGTGTAACTATATTTCTACTGTGGATTCAGGGAGAAAACACTCACTTTTGTAGATAGCATCTTATTACTTGGCAAGGGGAGAGATGGCATTACTTTTCTCAAAGAGAAAATGCTATGTGATCCCTCTTATCCTTGGATGTCATACTCCAGTTCTTAGACCTTCCTCCAGGTATGCCAGTCACCTACAAGTCTACTGCAGCGCTTTAAACAAATTCTTAAGGCTTGGGCCTCCTGCAGTTCTTTTTCCTTATATGACAGCTGTAGCAGGTTCACTGCTGGCAGGCATTTAATGACCTGTTAATATATACTGGCATTTGAAGTAGTCTTCTGTAGACTTTGGGCCAGGGTTGGAATTGTATGGATAAAAATGCAGCTGGTCTGTGTTAGCCCTGCATTACTCACTTGCTATTATAGGCATGTGTAAGCCAAGCACAAACCCTTGGTCAAATATAACAATACTGAGGGTGTGATGCTTTTAGTGTCTCTGAGGAAGTTAAATGCTTTACTAAGAAGTTGCACCAGCCCATATGTGATTAAAAGGCCAAAACCTGTATTACTGTACTCAAAGATGCAGTACCAGAAGACAGGAAGGCTGCTGTCTCCCAGATGAGCACAGAGCAAAAATCCCATCCTCTAACCAAAACTGCAAGTTGTGATCTAGCTTTTATAAGGAGATGCAAATACAAAAGCCTCAGTTTCCTCTAACATCTTACATCTCGCCCCTCTTTGAAAATTAGACTAACCTGGGCCTTGGGTGAAATCTCTTTAACTCTTACACTCCAGTTGAGGATCCTCCTTGAGCACTTACCACCACGTCTTGCTTTAACTCATCACGTTTGTTTTACTGGCAAGCATGGCAATAAAATTGTCATCTTTCTACAAATCAGAACCTGCATGAAGGAGCAGGGTAAGCCCTTCTTAAAGAATAACAATTCCTGTTACAGCTTCGTGTAGATCCTATTTTGGGGGTTGTGCTCGTTTCGCATTTCCAGGACTAGAGATCATTTGAGTAGTTTAGGTTTTGCCACACTCGTGGTCAGTAAGTTGTGCTACATGTTGTTATGTACTTGAGGCTGTAACTTCTGGCAGACTTAACTTGCTCATTAAGTAGTGACAAAGGCTAAATAAATTCTCCTTTTTCTGAACTATGCGTGGAGCTAGGAAAGTTGGCAGTATTATTCATATTCATTACTGTTTGCATATAAATGTACTTGTGTTCTCTCAGATAACTGTCTTAAGTTATAAAACTTCCAGTGTTTTCCTAGCTGTTTTTTTAGTCTGATATCCTACTGTAAAATTATTTTCTTGACAGCTCGATTTTGCTCTTTGAATTAATTCATCCTGAAACTGGTTCACTGTATTATCTTAATTATTTTTTTTTCTTGCTGTTCATTGTCAGCTGATGCTGGGCAGGGCACAATGGCATGATTAGCTTTCATCCCAATGATATGTATTTTTCTGTGTTTGTTGGATTTAGTTTCATTTGATTTTGAACCACTACGCAATCTTCTAAACTTTGTGTACAGGGAATTTTCAAACTTTTCCGCCTTAACAACTGCAAAATTGATCTGTCTAGCTCTTGCCAGTAAACTTCTTGGAAAAATGTTAAAAATCAAAATTTAACCTCACATTCTTTTTTGTTTTGGAATGTAAAATGTAGTTCATGTCAAATTATTATATATTTTTATGAACAAAGCATTTCCTGAGAATTGACTGATTGCCACCAACAGGACTGCTAACATAGTTAAAGAAAAACTTACACAGAGGTTAAAGGTACTTTAAAAGAGAATATGTATTTCTTGTTAAATCATATTAAGGTTTCAAGCCTTCCCAAAATATATCTGAATTGACATGGATTTCTTAGCAAGAACCTACTGTACATCTTAAAATGCACAGTTTGAGATGAGGATTAAACTGATGGCCTCAGTTGCAAATAAACTTAGGGCAGACTTCAATTACGAGGTAATTTCCAATATTAGCTACTTAATGCTAATTGCTTTGCTATCTGAAAGCAACTGAATATTATCCAAGATACTTTTTGCAAACTACTATGAGTTTTAAAATTAACAGAAGATAATTAAGTTAAACAGAATGGTGGAGTAAATGCTAGATGCATTTTAATGCTGTTCATGACAAAAGATGCGTTTTATTTTTGGTGTTGCATTTATTAATGGAAAGTTGGTATTTTAAAGTATTTTTCTACAAAAATGTGTTTGTGCAAAGGCAATACTTTAACATTTTTCAAGAACTCATATTTTTAAATGCTACAGACCAGAGACTGTCTACATTGAGACTGAAGTTAGTAGCTTTAAAAAAATGCAATGTAAGCTTTAATTTTTATATTTTAATAATAACATGCTGTCAACTTGTTTACATATTTGTAGGAGGGAAGGCTTCATTATGCATTGACTTATCTTGATACTATCTTTAATAAATGCTGCTTTGAACAGGATGCAGTGGATATTTTATTACCTGAATTATGATTAACAAGTCAGTCACTGTCATCTGTATTCTGTGATTTATTATAACAATTCCAGTACTGAAACAGCCTATCTGAATTTTGAAGAGACTTTTGAAACTGTTCAAAAGTAAAACCCAAGCAAAAAACCTCAGTAACCGCATTTTCTGGACTTTTTTCGCAAAGCTTCCCAACTTACTGCCTCAAAGGAAGGAATTTCCTGATATGGTAAATTGAGGAGAAAGACTTGAAAACAGCTTTTTATTGCTAGTGTCTCCTAGGCATTTTGAAAATGTTTCCCAGAAGTACAGACTGACTGTAAGGGATTCAGTTCTGAACGTCAGAACAGTTGATACAGTACAACCCCCCCCCACTGAAGAAATTTTGGATGTCAGAAAGCAATGCTGATTTTTTTTTTCCCCTTTATTTGTTCAGCTGATGTTTAGCAGGTAGCAGGAGCATTTGTGAATGTGGGCTAAAAGCTGTCTTCCTGCTGTCTGACATGATGCTGGTGAGACCTGCTCAGGGAATGATTATCTGGTGATTCTAAAATAGCGCTGGTACGTATGTCCTAGGCTGAAAAGACGAAGTGGATGCAGCAATGGTGACAGTTTTGGGGGGCTTAAATTTTTTTCTTGCGACCTTGTGATGTGTATTTTTGACACTAATGTGGGAAAACAGATGACTGAACATGAGGGGGAACCTAATTGGTCTTGTAAAATCGGTAGACTTCCAAAGTTATTTTCATCCTTTCTGTAGATCTGTTCAGGAACAAGACAGGAACTGTCTTGTTTATGTCTGCCTGCCTTTGTCAAGGTTCATCAACAGATTGCTCTGTTTGAATTAGGGTAGGAATCACGAAAGCAGCTGCAGCAGAGGCTGTAAAGACTTCAAATAAAACCTAGGATTTCACTACCATCTGTTAACGTATGGTGACTACGTGGATGAGGAAGCTCAGAAATTATTTAGAAAGCCGCTTTTATCCGTGCTGTCCCGGTTCCAAGGTAGGCAGCACTTTGACCCTCGCTTAGCTCTTCCTGGGCAACGTACCCACTGTCGCGTGGCACTCGCTGCTTTCTTGGGGAGCTGCACGGTCCCATCTAGTCTTTCTGCTAATTTTAATTTTGTGGGACTAAAAATACTAAGGGGATGTAATCCTAATTTACTGCCTCAAAGGAAAGAGTTTCTTGATATGGCTAACTGGGGAGAAAGACTTAAACCCAAAGTGGAGACTTAAAAAAAAAAAAAAAAAAAAGCAAAATCTAAGCCACCCCTATATAAAGCTAGCATAATAGTAAAGCTGCATCTTTAAACATGAAGACAGGAAAATGCAAGCATAACCATGTGTATTGCAATCCTGAAGGAATTACACCAAAGGCCACTTGCCGTGCTTTTGTCATACTCCTTTTCCCCAGCCCTAATTAATTATAGTTCATGTCTCTGTTCTTAATACAAGAATCGCCAACTTAGCTGGAGTTCCTCCTGTTGTCCACAGGATCGGGAGCTTTGAGGTGGCAGTCTGAAAACTGGATGGAGGCCACCGGGCGAACAGAGCGTTTATGGCAGTTTAATTTGTTTTATTGAATCAGCAAGCAGAAGGGACTTGGTCTGTAGGTGCCCAATTACCAGATGTGGCAGAGACAGCAGCCTGGGGGGGGGGGGGAAGGCTGCAGGGCAAAATTAACCCTCGGGAGCAGTCTGCAATTACCTGGCCTAGATTAAATCCTGATGATCTCTTAAAAACCGGGGTCAGGGGAGAGGGGGGAGCTGCTCCCATTTTCAGGCGGCTCTGGAGCTGGGCTGTGCTGCTCCCCTCTGGGCTTTTTGGAGGGGCGATGCGGCCCTATCTCCTTCCAGCCGCCTCCCGGCTGGGTGGCCTTAGGAGGCTGCTCCCCACTCCGCTAGTAGAGCGAGATCACTTTTTTTTTTTTTTAAATTAATTAATCCTAACTGATCGGGTGCCCCGCGCCGTGCAGCGGTGGCAGGTGGGAGCGGCGGGGCGGGGCGGGGGCGGCAGCTCGGCGGCGGGCGGGCCATGGCGCTGGGGCTGGAGGAGGCCTTCGGGGCGGCGGGAGAGTTCGGCGGCGGGCAGCGGCGGCTCACCGCCTTCCTGGTGCTCCTGCAGGTGAGGAGAACCGGCCTTCGGCCTCCCGCCCCTCTCCACGGCTTCCCTGATTTGGGGCTGGTACCTCTCGGGCGGGGTGGGGGGGGGAGGATGGGGAAGCAGCCCGTCCCTAGCAGCGAACATCCTCTGGGACCCCCCCTCCCGGCGCCGTGTCCGCCGCGGGAGCAGGGGTCGGTGGGTTTTACGCCCATTGCAAGTTGGTTTTTCAAAGCTCCTGCTGGCCCCGGTGCGCTCTGACGTGCTGGACTTCTCAGTTTGTGAGCTGTTTTCCTTATTTCCGCGCGTATCTTCCGCCTCTTGGAGAGCGGCTTCTGCGGGGCGGGAGGAAATGGAGTCCGGTGGTTTTGGGGTGTGTGTGTGTTTTGTGTGACGTTTGGGTTTTTTATTGGGGGTTTTGGGGGATTTTTGTTGGGTTTGGTTTTTTTTCTTTTTTTTTTTTTTGTTTGTTTGTTTTTTGTTTTGTTGTTTTGTTGTTATTCTTTTTTAAATCTCTGGTGAGAAGTGGTTTAGCAGGGCGCCGTCTTTAAATAGCGCCCACGCCCCCGCCTGCAAACACTCATCTGTTTCGCTCCCTTGGTTTCTTCTTAAACAGGCTTCTTCCTGCCAGGGCAGTTCTGCGTTTTGAACTAAAACCCTGTTGGGAGGGAGGGAGGGAGGGAGATGTCAGGGTTTTGTTTATCGTTTCTTTCTGCGAGAACATCCGAGGTAAGCACAGGGTAGAAGGGCACGCTGAAGCTATGCCCAGCCAAATCCAGCACCCGAAGACTTGTGGCCCAACGAAGGAAGCCATTCTGTATTCAAAACACTTCCATCAGTGGTAACGTGCTGAAAATCACCAATATGTGGATGTGCTTAAGGATGATGTTATTTTAAGTTAGAAAAAATAAAATCACATGCAAAACCCAGAAGGCATTCAAAACATCTCGAAGCCCATAGCTTCATGAATAAATATCTTCATAAGTGTTTCTTTATGAAAATCTTTATTATTCCTGCACATTCTAGTTCTCCTGATAACCAGGTTAAAGTTTCAGTCTCTGCATTGGAAGGAACTAGTGGATACAATCATGTATTTCTTTTTGACTTTTCACTGCGGGTTGCATTCTTTGAGTATAGTCAATAAAATATTTATATTAATAACCTTGGTCTAAGTACTAGATCTCGGCTGTGAAACGAGGATGAAGGTCTTAGTGCCTTCCTTTCCTGTGCCTGGCTACAAAAGGGCAAGGACAAACAGAACAATTTTGCAAGAGGAAGGAGGCGTCAAGACAAAGCTTTCACTCAAAGTGCCCCAGCATCCCAGGGGTGGTACCTGCTGCTCCCAGCTGCCTCAATGATCACATCTGGGATTTAAACACAGTAGACTGCATTTTGTTTGTGGTGCTGAGTAAAGGGAAATTGTTAACTGATAATGAAAAGCTTAGAGTATTCCATCAGGTCTCCTTGGGATTGTTTAGGGTTAATGATTCTGTCTTATTTCAAGGTGTATGTGGCCTGTCAGTCGATGCTTATTGTGCTTGTGGGAGCTGTGCCCGAATACCATATAGACCAAGAAGTAATTCCAGCGAGCAGAGCTGAGCTCTCCAGGCGTATCCATTTTGCGGACAACTTCACGTCTATCGTGACTGAGGCAAGTACTTCCATCGTGCCTGGATGTTTCTGCTCTTCTTGGGATTTGTGCCACTAGTGCAGGATGTGGGGCTCAGGGTAATGTTTTGCTTATGCTACTAAAATTAGTGGAAGCCACCCGTCTGCCTCTCTTATTTTATTATTATTTTTAAATCTGAAAGTATATGACTAAATTATTAGTTTAGCCTTCCTAGCGTAAATCTAATACTTATTAATTTAGGAGAAACTTCCTTTCTATTATTTATTTTGGCTTCAGTTGTCTTTACCTTCAAATGTTTTAGGAAGTCCTTACTAATGAAGAATGATCATTTAAGAACAGTTTATAATTTGGAAATTTAGGATGAGCTCCTCCTAATAATTTGTTTTCTACCAAGAAAAGGTTCAGTTTGTCGTGTGTGCACAATCTGTGTGCAAGCTTTCCCATGAGCTGTATTCATTTCTCGCAGAAGATAAAGACTAAAACTAGTATGAAAATGAAACTCATGCACCACATCTGGGTATTTTTAGCGTGTGGTGAGAGCGGGAGATGGAACAGATTGGAGTTTGCTGAGTGGGACAGAAGCCTGACCCTTCGTCCTTGTGCCTGGTGAATTCCATGCAAAAGGCTGTGTTTGCTTTCTGCTGGTCCCTGGGCTATAATCGCTCGGGCGAGCGCCAGTGTTGCTGCCGGTGCCAGAAAAAGGAGTGTGTGGGTGGCTTGGCTTGTGGTGTGAGCTGTCAGAGTCCTGCTGATGGAACTCTCGGAGCAGTTGTCAGTAAACTCATATAAGGCAGGTCCGCGCTTGGTGCCAAATTTTTGCTTCCTTCCCATTATCCCAAATGTGTCATGTTTGTCTTGGAAAAATGTAGTGACTAGACATAAGAAAGAATGATGTAATATTGGATCATATTCTTTGTCAGAAACAGATTTTCTTGATCGGACTGTTTTCCAAGATCACTCTTCAGTTTCAGACTCTCAGCAGGATGCGTGATACGGGGTAGTGCTTAACTTATAAGTCAGCAAATTTTAATACTGTGTTTTTAAATGTAGAAGTTAGTGTCCCTGTTTCCAAAATATGTAGTAATTCTCAAGACTTATTGAAACAAATTTATGTTCCTGTTCATTTCAGTAACTTTATGGTAAGAATTCTTAAATTACATTGTTAATAGTTTTTCATGGAATCTGTAGATGCTGGCCAATGTCTTGCCGTATGCTAGCAGTCTAGTAACTAAATCAAGCTGCCATGTGAATTTTAAGAGCTGAGAGGATGTCTGTTTTGGCGATAACAAAATTGGCAACATTTTTGTTGGCAAGCTACAGTTAATTTTGACAAATATTTAACAAGTTCCTTTTGTGCAAATAAAGTAGACACATTCTTTTGGGTTATATTCTCCACAGATTATTATAGCAGGCTTATTAAAATAGGAGCAACTTTGTGACACGCTAAGCAGCACAATTAATAATTTGTAATCTTTTCTCTTGCTCTATCTCAAGAGAGGAGCCTGTTTTTGTAAAGTTTATTTCCTTTATTTTGGTAATAGAGCTTAAACTGTAAGTATTTTCAGTTCTGCTCTGGTTTGGCAGGGACACTGTTCTGCTCTGGAGCGCGACAAAACTTCAGCTCTTCAGTTCTGTTTCAAGAACTAATCATTGCAATTAATTTTGGCGTAACTAAGACTTTGTAAGTAATAGCTAAGGCTTGGTTCATGGAATATACAGTTGGTAGAATTGCTTCTTGGTCTGGCATCAACTCAGTCCCCTGCTTTAACAAGTGATGATGCTTAGGAAGGTGAGTTCAGGAATGTCTTAAGTTCGGTATAGAACGGTCCTTTACCTAAGTAGATTTTTAGAACCGTATTCAGAAGCATAAAGTTATTTTATCTCTGAAACGCTCCGCAGCCAAAGACTGGGAGTTTGACATTCGTATGCGGTGGAGTGCTAGCACGGAGAAGGACTTAGGCCAGCAGTGCTCCGTGCCTTGGAGAGCACATGCTGTGTTATTTTTATACTTGAAATTTCCTGAGGATTCATGCCCAGGAATACTTTATTGTTGAAGTCTCCTCAGAAAGTTAAGAAACAGTAAGTTTCGGGGCCACATCTTTATCCAATGTGACAGGGTAGAATTTACTACCCAGCAGGGTATAGCAGAAACCAGCTGCAAACACTGCTGCACAAGAATTTTACCTTCCCAGAGTACCCAAAAGTCCCTTAAAACTGTGAAGTGCTGGAATGCTGGGTATGTTGGACTAAAGAAGGTGTCCTATGAACGTGTTAAATCTTGTCCTGCTCCTGTATCTTGCAGGCTGCTGGATGAGTGGAGCACAGGTAACTGGTGGGTTACTGGGTGGATGGAGCCATGTCTTCTCTGTACTTCGCTACTACATGAGCTCTGATTGAGTGAAAGCATGTGTTTCTTGAGATTGCTACAATTAAAAGTTTCAGTAAATTCCCAATATTCTTTGGGGACCTGCATTAATTCAAGGCAGACACTTCAGGGCCAAGGTTCTAGTATGCTGTATTGGATTTTGGTCATGGGCCTCTTAAGTTTTTTGTTTTTTTTTTTTTTTTTTAAACTGCTTCTTTAAAAAATGGCAAATGGGATGAGGATTCTTCTTCCTTTACCCAAAGGACATACTGCACATGCCACTTAAAAAAAGCATGACATTCATCCACTTTCGTGAAAGTAAATTTTCTAGTAAATACTGGGAAATATTTGAAATACTCAAGTAACAATTAAAATTTCTTGGGGGGTAAAGCTTTTATTCAATTAATTTATTTTTTTTCCCCTGGAAAATCACTTAGGATTTTCTGATTGCCATTCTTTCCCAGGTTCATGATGTCAGCAATGTCTGTGTCATCTCAACAATCTCAAATCTATGAGTGTTGTTTCTCTGTAGCAGGGGGGCTGCACAAGCTCTCTGCACCTTGCCCTGTCAGGGGGCACTATGAACTTCATTCCCATTTCAACCCACTGTCAGTTCATCTTCTCTTCTGACAATTTTTGGTAATGCTGCCTCAGTTTAGCTTTTGGATGAGGTAGAAAGTACATTTCTAAAGAAAACTGATCATATGTTTCTAATTCTTGTTTGAATATAAATGCGTGTGCACCTTAAGATACTAAAACATTAATGAGTGGTCAGTAAGTAGTTCGTAGAGTTTTTATAAAACAAAGGATCTTTCCATAATTGCTTCCTGCTTATCTTCTGGGGGGAGAGAAAGTAGAGAGAGATATGAATCTGTTAGGGAGGAAAAGGTATGACTATTGTTGGCTTACCTATCAAACTTTGAACAAAATTTTAATTGGATATGAAGCAGGAAGTGGGAGATGGCAAGAGAAGACTGACTTTTCATAGATATTTATTATTTTGGAGGAAGCTAGCAAGTTTGTGTTATTACTTCTATGAATAAGGAGATTCTTTTTTTGACAGTGGTACCTAATTGAACAAGAAGCCTACAAAGTAAACCTTGCATCATCCCTGTTTTTTGCTGGATTGCTTATTGGAAATATCACATTTGGCCCTTTGTCAGATAAGCTGGGCAGGAAACCGGTGTATATTTCAGGTAAGATTTTGAAAAAGGTTTTTCTTAAGCATTCTGTGTGGATAACTTCATCTCTTTGCTGCCTGTGGGCCACCCTACCCGGAGGCTGCCCGTGGGTCACTTGCTCTGTCAATGATACGGACTCAATGATTTGTAAAGCTTACACTTGGAGTAGAGCAGCACTAAAATTTGTTACTGTGTGTGGGCTGAGCAGCGTAACAGCCACTGGAATATCCATGGGAGATGAAAAAAACCCTGGTTTTGCTATGAGTATTACTGTTGGAGCACAGTAAGTATTCCACACGTTGCCAACCATATTATTCCCAATAAAAATGATTTGCTTTTTTTGGAGGGAGTGGGGGAAGATGGCTTACCCTAAACATCTTTTAACTACTAAACATGAGTGGGTTACTCGTGTCCTGGTGTTTTCCAGCTGTGTTTGCAGCCAAAGGGTCTTTTTGTTTCGTGATAGCATTGTCTTAAGGAAACATCATCTTTGGCACTGCAGACCTTAAGTGTGGCTTGAAAATGATTGCAACTTTCATATGCTGTGATTTCAGAAAGCCAAATGGGAGAGATTAGAGACAAGTACTATAGAGTACTCGTTACAGTCAGTGACTGACTGTGATCCTACCTTTCTTCTGAGTTCAAGCTGTGTAGCATAAGTGCTAATTACATTTTATTCTCTCTGTACAGGTCTATTTTGTGATGTTGTTTTTGGGTCTGTCACAGCATTGGCTCCGAATTATGACATATTTGCAGTTTCACGTTTTTTTGTTGGAATTGTGAACGGTGGAATGGCTCTTGTGTCTTTTGTCCTAACACAAGAATATGTAGGAAAATCATTTTGGTCATTTACAGGTGGGATTTGGGAATATTTAATCATCATTACTGTGCCACGTGTTGTTTTGACTATCAGTACCTTACATTTTGAGTTTGTACCAAGCCAAGTCAGCTTGTAGCATGTGACGTGATTCATCCAAGTTCTAACTTTGGTGGGAAAGGTGCTTGAATAAGGAAGATGTGATAAATAGTAAAACTGTGTTTTTAAAATTGGTACACTGATTCCTAAAATGTCTCTGTTTGTACATTGCATTACATGAAAAAAAAATACATGTTTTGGCAGATCCTGTCAAATTGTGAATGATGTTGTGTGGTATCTTGGGAAGGTATTCTTGAAAGTGTTCTCTGAAGTTTCCTTGCACCACAAAATGACTTAACGCCTGGAGAGTGTTTTTTCCACTGCTGGATGTGCTGACCATCCAGTATTTTTAAATGTCTTTTTCGTATGCCTCTGCCAAGACTTAAAATAAATTTAACGCCTGTTGTAAAGCTGGAGCAGCTCAGACTGTAACGCCTTTTTGGCCAGTGCAACATGGGGGAAAACTTGGTCCAAACACTGACTTTCCATGGATGCGAGCACATTTTTCTCTCTCGTTTCTGCAGTTACCTCATTCTACTATTTTTCTTATTTCTTCTCTGGACTCCTGGGGATGTATGAGATAGTTGTGGTTAATTTTTTTTTTTTAAGTACTGAATTTTCTTCTTCTTCTGGGTTCACTTTTTTGACTCACGCCCTCTCTCTCCCGTCCCTCCTTCCCCTTGCCCTGTTGTCTCTCTCTGCTTTTTCCAGCCTTTCTCCCTGCAGGGCCGGCCTCCTGATGGACCGAAGAGACAGTCCGTTTCCTGCCACTTGTCGCTCTAGGTGCTTTATTCTAGTTCTGCTCAGCTGTTGAGAAAGAGGTGCTGAACAACTGGCCAGGGGCTGAAGGAGAGGGAGCTGCTGGATGCAGCTCAGCAGTGTTAAAGAAGCTCTCTCCTAGGTGTTGGCTGTGAGCTGGGCTTTGTGGGTGATAGCTGAGGCTTTCTGGGTTAGTACGAGATCTCCTGTGCTAGTCTGCAGAGGGTTTTTTAGGCTTTTGGAGTTCAAGTTGACCCCTTACTTTTAATGTTTTTATTTATGCTTGTTCAGAAGTGCTATAATAAACCTGTGGCTTGCAGCTGGTTTTGTACTGAACTCAGTCCTCGTAATTTTATAACTTCCATTTTCTGTTCCAGCCTGCCACCTCTACTCAAGATTGCCTTAATAGACTGAAATAAATCACTTGCTCTTAGTGTTTCCCCTTCCTGTCCTCAGGTTTTCTCTTTAGTCTGTAGGTTCCTGTTAATTTCTTGTGCTTGCCTATGTACCACCCTTCATTTTTGAAATAGGAAATAAACCCCAACTCCTCCATATGTTAAACAAAGCTATTCTTCATTGGGTTTGCATAATTTACTTAAGCCAGTTCACAAATGCCCTGAAGATACCTCATAAAATTGCTATTTTATTTAGATATATCATGGGCTGGGAATTTCAGGCTTCTGCTTAAGAACTTTTTTTTTTTTGCCAATGGTTTCTGTAGTCACCATCTTGGTCTTCTATTTTCAGGTTCATTAACTAATTTGACGTTTGCAGTTGGCATTGCTGTTTATGCTTTATTGGGTTACTATGTAAGAGAATGGCGCTACCTCGCCTTGGTATCGAATACTCCAGGAGTCATCTTCCTCCTTCTTTCTTTGTAAGTGCTTCATGTGTGTTATAATAATAAGAAAAAATATGCAGCAACTTAACAGTTACTTAACAAAGATGAAGCTTTTCTGTATGGTTTTGTGAACCAAGCAAGAGAAAAATCACATTGTGAGAGGTAGAAGCAGTTTTAAATGAAGCCGAAGGTCAGGGTTACCCAGAAGAGAAGGTTGTGTTCCTGCATGCTGTTACAGTTGTGGTGGCCGGTGCTGCGAAGAGCAGCTGTGTGCCAGCTGTCCGATAAAACTCAATTACAAATCTGCTTGGGGAAGGGAAGGCCTGCCAGAGGCTGCGAGTTGGAGCATCAGCCAGGAACACTGCCTTCTGCCAAGGAAGGGCTTCAGCGCTTGAGAGCTTTTGGAAGTGGTCCCAGAGGGATTTTTAGAGGTTATTTTCATGAGACACATGCATGCAAAGGGAAATAAGTGAGAGCATTTGGAATAGCCTTTTTAGTGTGATACCCTGTGTATCTGCTTGCTTTTGGAATCCCTTGTGTCTGTTCCTAGCACTGTTGTGAACTATTTAGAACTCCTGCATGGACATATGGACATTATCTTAAAAGAGATTATGAAATGCATCAGCATTAAAGGAATTAAAAGTGCTAGCTTTGTCTGCCTGTGTTGTTACAACATATTCTTTTAACAAATGAAGTAATACACCTTGTATACTTCTGATCACTAGTTGAAGTTGCAGAAGAAATCAAAGAGTTGGTGTAGTAGGTTGCCTACACATTAGTACAGGGAATGTCTAGCATACGACATCAAAAGAAAAACTTTTTATTTAATTTTTCAATTATTTTTCAGATAGATCTGCTCTTGAAACAAGTTACGTTTAAGAACAACTCAGCCCTGACCTGTAGTCAAGGAAAACAAAGCCCCAGGGCTGAGAAAATAAGTTCTGCATAGTATATTTTCCTCTATGTGTCCTGTTTCTGATGGAAATGTAATTCCCCCAAATACTAAAAATCCTGGGATCCTCTGAAGTAATGAAAGTTTAGTTTGGGTGTAGGATGTATATCTCTGTTAAGAGTACCAGAGAAAGTAAAGGTTCAGTTAAAAAGATTCTGTTCTTTGTTTTATGGCTTGTATAAAAGCAGCAGCAGACTCTATAACCTGAAAAAAACAGGAATCATGAACTGAAGTTGTTGTATGCAAGGTTATTCTGATTATACTTGGGAAGAAGAGTTTTAAAACTTATGTGGGCAGTGATGAGCTAGTACTGGATCCTCATAATTGATTTCCCAATAACACTTATTTTTCTCTCTGCTCCAACTCAGAGCCTCCTATAATAGAGAAGCTTGAAATGAACTTTGTGAAAACAAAGTTTTATTCAGGCTGTTCAGATAATTGGGATTTGAGATGCTTGCTGGACAATGTTAGTGTAGCGTTTCCTAAGAAATTAGTTCAGCAGAAGTCAAGATTTAGATTTTAAACATGACTGCTTTGTCAAGCATCTCCAACAATCCTTCTGTGAGGTTAACTGTATTGTTGTCTATATCTGTGAATATATCATGAGTCTATGACTCCAGGATTGTCAATGTACGTGGAATTTAACATGCAGAATAGTGCAAACAGAATATTCTTCTCTGAAGTTTATATTGGTACTTTTTTTAAAAGTATTGATCTGCGAAATGGCAGGATTGACCATAGTGCTGCGTTCATAGGAATGACTTGTCATCGTTGGTTTTCTGTTCTTTCCTGTTAGTATGCTCCCAGAATCACCACGATGGCTCTATTCCCAAGGGAAAATGGCAGAAGCTGAAGATGTGTTGCAATATATTGCCCTTGGTAATGGAAAAGAGAGATTAAAAATAAAATTAAAACCAAGTGCAGGAACTTTGAGAAGGGATGAATCGGCACCTGGTCTCTTAAACTTAGTGAAACATCCAGTCCTTCGGTGGCGAACCATCATACTGATGTACATCTGGTATGTAATAACAAGATGCTGAGATGCTGTACATTGGTCTAACATGAGGAAGCAATTAAGATTTTCATCCTTTTTCCTTTAAAAATTCTGTCCTCAAACTAAATCGTAAATTTTTCAGTTGATAGCAGGCAATAATAATCTCAAATGATGTGTTGTAAAGTTGATGTTTCATTAATATTGCTGTTGCGTTTTATTTTTGGTGTGTTACTTAGAAACCATTTCAAAACCTAAGAAATCATCTGGTGACAACATAATATTTACTGAGTGTAATGAGAAGCTGAAACAGAAATTACTGAGAGGATGCGTACTTGAATCAGTTTTAGGAAGAAAAGGACTAGGTGGATTAGACAACAGCAGAGATCTAGAAGAAGAATAAGCTTTGAGAGCCTGAAAGCACATTGTACAGATTCCGCGGAGGAAAACCGTGGGCAAGATAAAATACAGATTGGGTAGATTTATATTAGGTGCTGTCTTGAAAAGTGGTGCAACTTGGGGAAAAAAAACCCCAACAAACACAACAAACAACCCCACCCGAAGCGCAGAAAGATGTAATATAATATATTGGCAATAAATGGCAGGGCAGAGGGAACCCCTGGGGTGGGGAGGGTGTTGGGTTGGTTGTTACAGCTGCGGCTGTTGCAAATTGGCTTGAGCTAAAACGTGTTGGAGGAACAGCTCTTTTCCAAAATGCCATGAACAAGTTTTCCTGTTAAAGTTCAATGTCATTTGTTGCTCAATGATTGTCAGGATATAGATGAGAAAAATCAGTAGTTGGATGTGTGAGGTAAGCAGGGACATGCAGGATGTGGGAGAAGCGACAGGAACATCTTTGCTAAGTAGAACCTTTCCAGGAACATCTTAGACTCTTTAAGTTGCTGGTAGGTAAATGTAAGCATGGTGATAAGAAATTACACAAAGGCATTCTTGCCTTCTGGAAGAAGAGGTCCCAGCACTGTGTTTTCTGTCTCAAACCCTGTTAAGATACAGTGCATGGAGCTGTTGGAGGGGTGTTGCTCTTTGTGCTGTTGCTCAGGAGCCCCTGGCACCACCCTCAGCTGCGACTGGCAGAGGACGTGCTTCTCCCTCTATCAGGCAAACCCTTTCCCTTTCTGCATCGCTTGGCCCAGATCCTGCTTGGACACTAAGAGAGCAACTAGGGAAGAGGCAAAATGTCTTTGTAATATCTGATGGCCTTTCCAATCCGCTGTTGGTTTTTGCGCGGCAGGGATGTGGGGCCTTAGTCTTTCCAAGGACAGTGATCATGCATTTATTGGGGAAGCCCTTGCTAGGTTTGGGGAAGACACTCTGTGTTAAGCAATGCATGTGCATGTTATTTTCTTTCATCGGATTGCTTTACAGCAGTTAAGCTTTACATCAGCCTCTAGTTAAGCTTATTAGACTTGCTAAATAACCTAGGAAAAAACCCAAGCTAATAGAAAATTCTTAAAGTAATGCTGTGCATATATATATGAGCACTTGTCTTCTTTCAAGAAGTTACTTTAATTAAATAGCATTGTTTCCCTTTTGGGGAGGAAATAAGAGTTCTTTTGCTAGCATGTAACTCAGTATAGCTCATCCATAACTCAACATAATTTACCTTTTAAATACCTTCTTAGCCTTAAAGACTAGTTATGATAGTAATATAACTTTTATGGTTATTTTTAGGTATGTCTGCAGCTTTGTGTACTATGGACTAACTTTAAATGCTGGTGAATTAAGAGGAAATCTGTATTTAAACGTGGCTCTTTCTGGTCTTGTAGAAGTTCCAGCTTTTCCTCTCTGCATGTTTTTTATTGAGAAGTCCTGGTAAGAAAAACTTATTTCCTAGTTTTCTGCATATATTTGTAGATAGTCTAGAAAAATCTTAAGGTTTTTCTTGGCAAGATACTTCACTACATTTCTAAACATTGTTGATTCTTTGGGGGTTTGCTCTGTTGCAGGGGTTTCTGCAGTTGGTACAGAAATAGGACTCTGTTTTTCTACCTCTTATGTTTTTTAGTTTTGTTCATCTCTTGAATTACTCAAGAGATGAGCTTTTCAATGATTAATGTTATTTAAAAAACTTTGGTCTTTGTGGAAAAAACATGAGTAACCTAGTTATTTAAGTATCTATAACATATGCATCTCTTACATATTTTATTCAGAATGACTTGATTTTGTACTGCCTACCAACTGCTGTTAAAAGCAGTTTCCAGCATTGTTCACTCTTTCTCAAACTTTTTAAAGAGAACTTTGAAATGAGAGCTGTTGAATTTTCATTAAGGCATGAAGAATTGATGTTGTGTGTTTTCATACTTTTTATTATATTTGGAGGCCATCCTTTCTGTGGGTGCTTATTTTCAACAGTCTGGCAACCCAGAGCTACTCAGGGTTTCGTGTAACCTTCAGTTTGCTTATCTTCCTAATGATACTTTTTGTGTTACTGAGGTCAGTGGCAAAAATTCCATTTTGTTGAGTCAGGTGAGGATGACACCTTTTGGGGTTTTGGGGCAAAAAAAAAGCTGTCAGTTTGGTCAAGCTAAAAAGCAAAACAACCAGCCAGCCAACCTTCACCTCAAGCCCAAGAAGCCCGAGTCAAGGACATGCTTTTAAACCACAAACTGCCAAGTCCTTCTCTGTTGTTTATTTTCATTGTAACCTGTCAAAGAAATGCTAAATTTCAAGCTTTTGATTTCCTGAAGTAAGGATATGTGTGGTTTTAGGTGCTTAATGAAAAACAGTGTGACAAGCTCTATTTTTGTGCAGTTTTAGTGAGCAGTATCCTTAAAGTGTAGCTTTTTTGTTGCAAAAATATTTAGAAGATTTTAAAAACAAGTGATGTGTGTTTGTTATAGATACTGCCTCTCTACTAGTATAGGGTAGTAGTTAGAAATAGCTGTGAGGCTTCATGAAGTAACAAGCATGTATAGTATTTCTACAAGCCTGAAAACTCTTAATAAGAATATCTTTATTTGGGATCTGTTGCAAATAATTATGAAATATTTAAGTATGGCAGATTTGGAGAAGGGCTGGTGACTTTCTATCCTGTTACCTTCTGTCGTATTTTAAAACATTAGGCAGTAGAAATAGCCTCTGCTTATTTCCATGTGTATGCTATTAGACACAAAAGCTTACAAAATAGTCTTACCGTGTGTCCTAACTGCATATATTTATGGAAAGTTGTAAAAGAGAAATACAGAGTAGGGAGCTTTAGAATTATACTTTCTTGAGCAATATTAATTTGATCTTTGTATGCATCGTAATACCCTTTCTGTGACAGGGCCCATTGCTTTGCTCAGTACAGAGAAGAAAAAAGCCTGAGTTCTGTAGCTGAAGTAGATGGGTTCTTCTCAAGGCTACAAATTCAATAACTTAAAAATCAAAACTTGGGTAGACGTAGGAAAGCTTTTGTGGGAGGACTTCAGTACACAGAACAAGTAAAATGCAAGATTTGAAGCACTTACGATAGATCTATAACTATCATTAACAGTGCTGTGTACTTCACTTGACATTTTGCAGATGAATTAAATACTGAAGGACTCTGTTTCCGTCTTTATCTGGGTGCTCTTTTCCTTTTAGGTCTGGAAGACGTAAAACTACAACATGTTTTCTGGTATTTGCAGGATTTGCTTGTATATTTACCATGTTTTTACCAACAAGTGCTGGTGAGTATGTACTGGTGCTAAAGCAGATGTTTGTTAATTTGGATAAAAGCTGAGAAAACAACTTAATGAGTTTTTTGTGACTGAGTATATCAGGGCGTAAAGCCCTATCCATTTATACCTCTTTTTCTCTTCTTTCTGGGGCTGGTCAGGGAGCCAGGGTCTTGATTTGACCCTGTGAATTGACTAAGCTTGACTGCAAGCCCTTGGCTCTTTGAAGGTCAGACCAAGCTATCACATTCTGTCTTGAATACTGACACTACATTCGTTTATTGCTATTAAGCAGTTTACCTTAAAATGCTGGATTTAATAGCCAGAGTACAGTGTAATGTTAGTTTGACTGGATCTTGACAGTGTGAGATGCCAAGCTTAATTGTACATCTATTTTGGTGGCATGTAATATCTATAGAAGTGGGAACTGAGATGTTCCTGAATTAGAAACTTAATTCATCATTAAAAAACCCAAACCATTAGAAAGCTTTGAAGAAAATATTTTCTGCTTGAAAATTAGAAAGGGAGGTCAGAATTGCAGTATGGAAGCCATAGGGATGGCAAGAAGTCTGCTGCCTTTCTCAATCTCATGTTGCACACCGCTGCACTATGCAGCTGTGAGCACAGTTCATGGCAACAGTAGAGTATCATCAAGGATATTTTTCATCTCAAAAGATGCATTTTTTCTGACATTGTCAGTGACATGCACATATGTTAGGTCTTGTATTTTCACTTATCTTTCCATTTCAAGTACGGGTTTTCTGTACTAATCTTTATTTTAGCTACTGAAAACTTATGTGTATGTGACACTGACAAGTAGAAGTGGCCGCTCTGTGCTTGTATTTTTCTTAATATTGCTTCTGTAGAAATGCTTTAGCCTTAACAGTGTTTTAGTGTTTTGACTGAGGAGCATGATAGATGTGATTACGAGGAAGCCTTCTATAGGTTATGTTTGTCCTTAACAGCTGTAAAGGCCGTCCAGCATCCAATTGATCTCAGAAAAGTCTCAGGAAGAAAAACAGAGATAAGATATCCTGTAATCCTATTTGCCATGCCTGTGTTAATTCAAGTTCTCAGATGTTTTGTTGCTTCTTTTATTGAGGCAGTTTCCTCCTTTGTTCCAACAAGTTTACTCATTAGTAGTGACTAATCAGGATAGGGTAATAATTCCTGAAGAGTTCCTAAGTTTCAGGAAGTCTTCTGCCTCAAGTTGACTTGACTTCAACCCCATTAAAACATCTTACTTTCCACTGTGGTAGGAGTAAAGCTGCTTCTTGGCCCGGAGTGATCTGTGTCAATTAAATACAAAGAAATTCAGCTCCAAGTGTGATGAAGTTGAGTCACTTTGGATGAAATGAGGATTGTTGCATCTCTAGTCTGACCCTCCTGTCAGTAAGGAGAACACCTCTTACGTTTGTCTAAGTCTACATTCTTCTGAGTGATTGATTTTATTACAAGGGATTTAAGATTTTAATGAGATCTTGGGCACTTGCCTCTCATGTCTGTAACCTTCACTCAATTTCTAAATAACTCTGCTAACTTGTGAATGAGAATCTGATCCAAGTAATTTCCCCTGTGGAATAAGCCATGAACATTTCTGTTATTAAATATATGTACTGAATTTGAGACTAAAGCGATCTCAGTGGTTAAGTAAAAACTGATATATCCCTCTGCATCCTTTTACCTTATCACTTAGAACTCGTCAATTAATTTATGTGAATATCAGATTGGAAGATGGTGAGGGAGAGTGGGGATGACCTATAATATTCTTTTCTTTCAAAAACTGCTGTAAAGCACGAAGACATCTGTATTTTGTGCCTGCTTTATACTACAGCAAGCAGAGGAGACTTTTAGTCTAGGGGTAACTAGATTTTAACTTCCATTTAGATTTATCTGCTTCTGTTAAACACATAGTAACGCTTTGTGACTTTCATTAATGTGCGTTCCACTGAAGAAGGAAAGAAAATGTGCAGTTCTTGAAATCAATTTTGTCTCAGCTTTTGTTCGTTTTGGGTATTTCCTTGTGCGTTGAGAACTACCCTTTCTTGGTGGATATTTTTTTTTCTAAAGTAAACTTAAAGACTCTTTTAGTTTCAGAAGTACTGCTTAAATGAACTTTTACTCATGAAGATGACAGCTAGAGGGTGAATCTACATAATGGCACTGCAAATGAGACTACTAATGGCATTGATGGCATCAAAACTTAGTCACAGTGTGACTTGTGTTCTAGAAGATGTAAAACATCAGCACTGTTTGTTACCGCTTTCCCCCATTTTACTTCTCTAAATTCCAAAGATCAATTAATGGAAGATTATCCCTTATCAATAAAACTCAAATGCAATAATTTAGTAAGAACTTTCTAACTTTTTACCTTTTACCAAGGTTTGAAACAGTTTTCCTGACTCTATGGGTTCAGGCAGAATTGTGTGCAAAGTGTGCACTGCTACTGGATGTTCAGGTGAAAGGGTGCTAGGCAAAATACACCAGAATTGTGACAGATGCCACGTACATGCTTGGCTGGGCCAAGCGAATGACCTATAAATTGTCACCAGAGTCCTGGTAGGAGAAGGTGCATTCCTGCTTGATGGCATTAAAATTTATAGATGTAAGGAAAATAATGGAGTCCTCTGCAAGAATTGCTACAAATGTGTTCCAAGCCTCAAAGGAAAATATAGTGACTATGTCTGGACTTATGTACAGAAGGAAGCTGATGAGCAGTGAATTTCCAGTGTGTTTCTAATCCTGCAATAATTCCCTACGTCGCAGGCCTTCAGCCTCCCCTGAGGGGGGGGAACCTGGAGAAGACAATGCACTTTAAATTCACTTCTGAGCTTCTGAGTGCCCGTTTGTCTGTCTAGACAGACTCTTTTTTTCTCTTTTGACAGAAAGACCAAAACTTCCCAAGTGCACTAATGCTACATTTCTAATACGTGGATATGCAGTGTTCAATTTAAGTCTCCCTGGGAGAGAAACAGCAAGTTTTGAAACACGTTTGAGAATTACAAATCTCCTCTTCATTGCTTCATGTTTGGTTGATGGGAGAAAAGGGATGTCCGAGCTTTCTGATGGCACCCAGCAGGGCTCTGAGGACCAGGTTCACACCTTTGTACCTGGCCACTGTATGTAATTTTCCAGCTCTTACTGCGCAAAAGGAGAACTTGGATGAAAATGTTGCATCTGTTTTACATGAATTACAGAAATAACTGTAAAAATGTATCACGCTTAAATCAAACTTCTGGATTTCAGTTTACATACAAATGAATTTCTGCTTCAATCGAAATAGAATCTGACTTGGTCAGATGAATAGAACTGAAAACATTCAAGGTCGAAATTAAAAGAAAAGCAATTGAGGAGGAATTGGACTTTCCCAGTACCCAATGGACATCCTTTGACCCAATCCAAGACATGCTGAACTCAGTGCTGAGGAAGAGAACCTGAAATACAGCTGGTCATAGCATTCATTCTTTTTTCGTGCTTAAAAAATACATAGAATCGCCTAGCTTGAATATTAAATTCTCTTTTTATTAAAGTGGATGGTGCAAACATAACCAAAATCAGGATAACAAAAGTCAGGTTTCTTTTGGATTTTCACAGGTGCACACTTCAGTTTAGCCAGCTAAACTCCGTCTGTTAGTAAACTGGGTTGCATTAGCATTTGTGCTTTCCAATTAGAAAGCTGTTGCATTTTAAATCCCAACAGGATGTCCTTGGGGAGCAAATAAACTGTTGAGGTGAATCAACTTTTATGGGTTTAATCTAATAAATTAGTCCAGGAGGCGATGTTGTCTGTTTGTGCCCATCAAAAACGCAGTTACCTAGTAAGGTATTCTGACTGCAGAGCTGGATGCATCAGCCCTTCCAATTAGATAGTTTTATACTTTCCCAAATAAATGGGTGAGATTTTCTTGGTCCTGAATATAATTTTATGTATCCATTATTATGCTAGCTTTTAAAATGGTTGGGAAGAACTGATATATTGGGGTTTTGTGCTTGAAGCTGAATGGCTGAAACATTGGTTTTGTGTGACAGTCTCTTAAAGAGGACTGGATGTTTGCAATATCGTGTAAAAGGGGAAGAAAACAGACTATTTATGCTTACAGCTTGTTTTCTCTTTCCTGAAAGGTCTACTCCTCGGCCCCACTTTGTTAGCTTTGTGTGGGAAAATGATGGTCAGCGCCGCTTTCAACATCATGTATATTTATACGTCTGAACTATACCCAACACTACTGAGGTAACTAACAGAGCTTCCGAGTAAATGAAAATACTTCTCATGCACAGCGTTACTGATTGCTGGTCTGCTTTAATATCTTTTACCTGAAATGTCAATATGAATTCTTCCTGTAATTAAGGCAGCTTGCCAGGGCTTGAAAAGGCTTCGCCTATTAGTGAAACGTTTTTGCACCAATGCACTTTCCTGGGCTGTTTGTGGCACCTTCCTCTAGGTCTGAATCCAGAATAAAAATATGAAAACCAGCTTCTTACACTGCAGTGCTTAGGTGCACTCTTCCTCGTTTCTACTATTGATTTTTGGGAGTAAAATTGCAGGGTGCAAAACTAAACATAATGATGTAATGGAAGTGTATGCTAACTTAATCATAAATATAGATTATGCAGTAAGGACTATTTCCAGTCCTTCTGTATGCTTATATCTCCCATATGATTATGTTTGTTTGCTGAAAACAAGCGCTTTCCTGTGTCCTTTTTATTTAATTAAATATTCATAATGCAAGTCATTTTAATAGTTTCTCTATGACAGTAATTTGCTTTACCCCATTTAATTCGTGAACAGGTGGGCTAAAACCTTAGTTGATGTTTCATAGTTCTCACCCAACTCTTTGCGAGGTTACTCTTTTCCTGTCGTCCCAAGATAAACCTGAGAGAGGAAAATATAATACCACAGAGTCTTGTTCTTCTCACCCCCACCCTGGTTCCACGTGACATTCTGAATGGTGCTCCAAGTACGTGTTCAGAGTCTGAGCCGTATTGCATTCCGTGCTCAAGAGTAGCAACTGCAAACATTGAGCCCTCTTTAGAGAGAGCAGGAAAGCTGGAAGCTGATGTGGAGTAGAAAGATGTCCCGGCTGGCAGATGTGTCCTGTAGCAACAAAGAGGTAGTTTGGATGGTGACATAAATCACTTGATTCCAGGACACCAAGGGCTTTGGGGCGGAGGTGGTGGTGGAAATCAGTGTGGGTGACTCCTTGGATTGGCTTATTTATTGTTTTGAGGGTCACAAATTACCAATGTTACGGAGACATAAAAGCTAGCCTGCAAATAAGGCAAAAGTAACTTTGTGTCAAAGATACAGGCTGCCAGTGGAGAAAATGCAAGAATAAAGATGGTTAAAAAAATTAGCAACGTTATTAGACCACTCATGTTTAATAATATGGCAAACTGAAATTAAACCACATGAAAATTCCCCACATGTGAGGAATTTTCTTACATATAAAAATATGTTTTATCCCTTTGGTACTTTAATTGCAACTACAGTTTATGCAAGAAAAGTAGTCATGGGCAAGTGTTTAGTTTGGAGCGAAACATCAGCACCATCTGGTGGTCTTTCCAACGCTTCGTAGTGATCCTGGCACTGCGCTGACAGCGGAGCTTGGGCTGTGATGAGCCATGAACCATTCCAAAGCAGTGGAGAGGAGGTGGAATAAACCTTTTTCTAGATTTTTTTCATTCGGATGTTTTGCAGAAAAATTTTTTTCAGTATTATTTATTCAGTATGTTTTCAGTATTACTGCTCCTTATTCAAACCTACTTATTACTTTAAGCACGAGGACTGTTAGGCATGTTTTTTTTAAGTTAACTGGTACATGGAGTAATGACATTTACACCTTGTGCTAGAGATGGGGTGCAGGCTGGAGCATGTGTATGTGCTTTGTGCTTTTTTCCTTTTTGGTGTGTGTTTGAAATACCTGTTAGGGAACAAAAAAGTTAACGATAGAAAACATCGCTACTGTTGCATTTTGGACAAAAAGGAAGGTTGACTTTGGGAACAAAATCTCATCGTGGCTCTAGTAATATGGATGTAAAAACAAACTCACGGGTTTTTCATGAGGAAACGGTTGCAAAATGATGACATCCTTGCATGTGATGGGTGGAATCAGACTAACTGGCTAGAGTAAAGCCCTGGGCTGATGTGATTACCCTGCCTGTAGAGCTGTTCTGGCCAGCATTAGCTCAGTGCTGTGCTCGTGGGGTGGCAGGAGCACCTGCACTCAGGCAGGTTTAGTAGGTCTTCTTGTGAGCATGGTGAAACTGGGGCAGTAAGGTGAGACAGGGCAGGTGGTCAGCTATAGGCAATGCAGCATCTCAAGAACGCTTCCTGATAGCATCAACTTGGGTGATAATGCGTTTTTCCTCTTGGTCATCGCGACGTTGTTCTGCACAACCCAAAATCTGTTGAATTCTGAATTCAAGATATCCTAAAGTGTTTTAAAAACTGCTCTCGTTTTGCATCGGAATTGAAATGACACAACTTGTGTTTAGGATCACCTTTTGCCCTACTCCCTCTTAGCAGAAGAGCAAGCAGCCAGCAGCCCTCTGGATATGGACAGGCTTAGAGTCTGTGGGAAGGATGCTCCTAAATGAGTGGTTCACGCACAGATTGGTGTCTCTATCTGTTCAGGGATTTTGTTGACAGGGGAGGTGCTTGTCCTTATCTTGTGGGGTTTGGGTCGATGTTGCCTCAATGTGAGGAAGCGTGGGTTGTTATTTTCCTTTTCCCAAGGGGACCCAATGAGATAAAAGGTTGCTTTGTCTATTTGTTTTTCCACCGAAGTCAGTGGTTTCTCATCAGCTGCTTCCATCATCTGTTTCCCTTAACCTGTGCAAAGGGCCATTAGGAAGGGACGTGCAGGTGGGTGGTTTTGGTGTACTAGTGACCCGTGTCATGTCTCTGCTTGTCATCTTTAATCCTGTCACTGTCTTCCTGTCTCTGGAGGAGGAAAAGGAAATGGGGTGAGCAGGAGCAGCTCAGCTCAGTGCTGTGACCGAGGAGGATGATGATGAATGAGAGGAAGCAACTGAGAGACGCAGGGAGAACAGCTACCATGAGCCGGTTCTTGCCGTCTCACTGATGACTGGTGCCAATGTCAGTCTCTGATGGGGCTGTTAAATTTAGGAGTGATACAGAGATGGAAGATTTTTTGCATTTGATCAGGAAATGAAAGACTTTGAGGATTTTTGTAGCTTCCTTTGAAGAGGATCTTGGAAGAGGATCCTGCTGTTCTAACGTGGGCTTTGATGAGATTGTTTAAAACTTGTCTGAAAATTGAAAAGAGTGCAGAGTTCAGCAGCCCCTCTAGTGACACATCTGACCAGATGTTTTCAAGCTTTACACTGGCAAATAGTTATTTTCTGCCTGAAGGTAAGCACTGACTTTTCATCTGTGCAGCCTGAGGTGGCAGAAGAGAGGCTGCTGCTGAGGGCCTGAGCTGGAGATAACGTTCAGGATGGTCTGTCTGAAGATCCTGCCAAATTTTCAAATCATTCCCCATGCAGCACAGGGGTGTCTGACTAAATTGCCCTGTAAGGCAGGTTGGAAAACCTCTCTCTTTGTTCAAACTTCTGCTAAGGATTGCACGACAGGGTGGCTTTGCTAGAGTCTGAAAGCGTGGGATTTAGCTTCCTCACAGCTAGATGTAGAAAAACTTCAGAGTAACTGCTGGAGGTCTGTAAAAACCTTTTTTATTTTTCCTTTTCTGTTAAATAAAGGCTACTGGTAACTTACACTTCACATTGGTTCTGACAGTGCCACCACGTGTTCATACATGATTCAGTTGTGTATTCTGAAACTATGACTCTTGTTCTTTGTTTGAAACAGAAATGCTGGCTTGGGTGTCTGTTCCATGTCTTGCAGATTTGGGGGCATTTTGGCTCCATTTGTGCCATCTATGGTAAGATTATCTTCTACTTTTTATGTAACTCAGATTTATTAAATTTTCTCTAAAGTGTTTTGCTGAATTTGGTACCACATATGCCTACATTCCTTGAAAAAATGTTTTTATTAAAAACTAAATAATGTTCGCTAAATTTCAAGATTTAATGAACAAGGTGTTTAAAAATATCTAGTATTTTATCCCTTCTGGAAATAATCTAATGTTCTGTGTTGTTTTAATAATTCATCTGTTAGTGAAATGATTGTCATATAATGCATTCAGTGCTACTAAGGCTCACTCAGTATCTTTAAGCCACATAAACAAAGTTTTCTTATGAAGCTGTTTCTGTGAAATGACATTTATTGGGTTTCTTTGTTCTACCAGTGTACAGATAATTGCACAGATAGCTGGTTTTGACTGCAGTTCATTTGGATCATATATTTTAAGATCAGGAAACGATGTTTGGTGTTTACGGTGGATTTTTAATTTTAGAAATCTCTTAGTCCTTCTGTACCGTTTGTGGTGTTTGGAATCAGTGGACTGTCAGCAGGATTCCTGACTCTCCTTCTGCCGGAAACGCTAAATAAGCCAATTGCTGAGAGCATTGAAGATCTCCAGAGTCCCAAATACCGAGTGCTCGAAGACAAGGAGGCAGAGTACTTTTTTTTAAATTATTTTTACTGTAGCTTTGCATTACTTTCCCCTCTATCTTACTCAAGCCGTGATTTAGTGCGTATTGCTTAGATTGTGCATGGATGAATGTGTGCATGAAGTTTTTAAAGCCATTTTTCTGCCACATTCAATGGAGACTTCTGCTTCCATAAAGGAAAGGAAGTCTAAACCAGGGACAACACATTCAGCAACACTCCTATGCTTTTGCAGTAAAACAACTAGGCGTATTTTTCATAGGTTGGATTGTGCTTTTTTGTTATGTTTTACAGTGGAATATAATCTAAAATTAATATATATCTGTGGAAGTGTTTTATCCTTTATTAGTCTCCTGGGCCAGAGCCATTTAAAGTGTGATCCTGTTGTTGATATGCACTAAATCAAACTTTTGATGTGGGAAATGAAAGTTTTGTTTGATAAAACAGGTAATGGAATAAAAAATGTGAAGTATATCACCTAGGTTTAGGAATGGCTTCCTGGAAGAATTAGTTTTAAAAGGGGGGGGGGGGAATTCCTTTTAGAAAGGAATTACTAGCTTAGAACTAAGCAGACTTAGTGTAGATATAAAAGAATATATGTTTTTCTTATGTTTCTCTTGATATGCTAGCTTGTTAATTATCTGGTAATTATTGTACTTAATCGATTTAATCATGCTAGACATTCTATTATGCTTTATTTTTATGCCTAATAATAATATTATGTATATTATGCAATACTGCATACAGCCAAAATGAGAAAAAGTGTAATTTTTAAATATTTTTGAATATCATTTCACTTCTAATTTTTTGAAAAAATCAATGAATTCTGCTTTCCACATTTAATACTAGTCTATAAAATAGGACAATAATAATAATATCTGTAAAGTGTTTTTCAGTAATTATTTTTCTCCTATCTGACAGGCAAACCAGTTAGAAGAAAACACTTAACTTCCAGAAGGCCTGTCTGTCGTGGAAAATGAAGCTTCCATTGAGAAGGTGCTATAAAAGTTGAAGGGCAGAGTCTTGCTCTATGTATCTAACAAGAAATTTTGGAGGATTCATGTATAATGCTGTTTGTAGCATGTTGAACAGTTTTACATGGAAGCAAGTTGAGAAGATGGAAGAAGTTGATCAAAGCTTGTGAGAAAAGAGGTGACAAATCTGTGCATTAATTTAATGACTTAACAAAAGCGTACTTTGGATCTTTGGACTTCTCAACGGCTTCTTAAAATGAAGTATTAATTTATTTTTACAAAACGTAACTGCTAGCTTCAGATTAAGCTATAATGTTGTAATTGAAGTGTTGTGTATAATTTAAAATTCAGATGCCTTATATATTCCAGCAAGCTGTAATCATGAAAAGTAACAGCATCCTGTTTATGCTAATTTTCTCTACAGGGTTTTTTGCCTCTAAAATACAGTATATATACCTCATGATGTGGAGAAACCAAAGATTTTTATGGGTTGTTGGCCTTAGTATGTGTAGCACTAGAAACCTGAACAGGAGATCTGTGAGTAAATTGATTTTATTGTGGAAGTAAGTTTTAAACACAGTTGTATGTGAAAAGATACATGAAGTTAAAAATGATATCAGGTCTTTAAGAGGTGCATTTGAAGGACAGGATGAGTAACCTTTTAGACAAAGGTTATTAAGTTCGAGCTGTACAAGTGAAATTAGAAACTGAGTTATATATTGTATAATATATGTAATAATATGTAATCCAATACATTTCACGTATGAATTGGGAATTCTTCCTGCAAGGGGGGAGGGATGTTTTGTTAACAGTTAATATATAACATATTAACTTTTGAATAAATCTATCACAAATGTTACAGTTTTTTGATGGTACAGTTTTTCAATAACTTTGTTATTAAAAAGAAAATTATTGAACGTTTGTATTATGAGTGTTGCTTTTTCCAGGGTGCTTACCCAGGCTTTTTGGAGAATCATTTTGAATTTGGCTCTTCAATGTGTCTGATAGGAAAGGTTAGTGAAAGGCCTCTGTATTTTGAGCAATTTCCATAGTTAAATAGTAGTTCTGTGAATGAACGTGCACCCATGCAAGCGTGTGTGCACTTCTGCACGTGGGTTGCTCTGCCTGGACGCCTCACAGGGCAGAGCAGGCCACGTGTGCTTTACAAATAGCCTGATCAGGTCCCCAAAGAGGTGAAAATCAATTGGCAATAAGAACTGCATTTAGATAATGCTGATGTAAAGGTGGATTGCACGTGCGTTTGCTTAACCTCTGGAGCTGAAGCTTGATGACAGCCTATATGCTGCAGTATGTATAGATATAATATGCTGCAAACTTTAATCTCCTGATTATTTATTCATCATTTTTGTAATGTTTTGCTCCTGTGAGGATTAGAATTGAGTTTGTGAACTTTTTTTTCCCTGAGTAACATTAATGTCTTCCATGGCATTAACATTTATAACCACAGTGACTGATTATACCTCTTCAAAGCATAATTGGGTCAGAAGGGATATGGTAAAGACCAAGTTTTGTTACTGTTTACTTCAAATTTTTTTTATTACAAGAAATAAAATTTAATAAGAAATGGAATGATATAAAGTTGTATTCCCAAAGCAGAGACAAGACTCTGGAACAGGAGGATCGTAAAGGTACCATCATGTGGTGGGAGTGTATTTCTCCCTCTTGCCACATGGATCAGGCTGCATCAGAACATTTTTCCTCTGCCACGTTATGTGAAAAACAGAAAACAGAAATCATTTACATTTGGAATGTGCTTATTTCTGCTTTATTTGACTTGGAATTAATGAATTCTTTGCCTGGGGTGACTTCTGTGAATTTGGTGGATTGATGACCAGAAAGCTATCTGTCCCGAAAAGAAGTTAATGATCTTTTCAGCAGCCCTGGCGTGACTCATGGTACCTGCAGCTCTTTTTATGAGCACAGGCCAGTGGGGAAGCTGGTTTGGTACTTTGTCTCCAAGATCCAAAAGAGAATATGGGCAGAAACATTGACTTCCATTTTTGCTTCTTATCTTTTCAGTTCAATTTAACATCTGGTTTGACTTTTTACTTTAGATATCCTTGTTGCATTTGCTATATGCTTTTTTGGAAAGAAGTGCTTTTCCAGTTACATGTTTAGAAATAAGGAAATTATTTGCAGCTTTATTAGAAATATTTTATAGGGCTAATGTAATCAACATATTACATCTTACAAGGTCCAAAAGTTAAGAAACCAATTGTGTCTTTCATTACTGTATATGTCATGGCAAATCAGAGAAGGCAGCATTTTTGGTCAAATAACTGCTTTTTTTTTTTTTTAATAGATACCTTTCCTTAAAGCTTTTGGCTTTGTAGAATTAGGAATTCTTCACTTAGAGCAACTCTTTTCCCCCATTATTTTTAATGAAGACAAAGCAGTTTTGGGGAGGAATGCCCTAATAAATTCTTTACTCAGTGTGGGAGTATTATCTATTGCTTTCCATTTCTCTGTAAAAAAGAACAAAGGGAGCTGAGTTAATTTAAGTGGCTTAATTATACACATTAGGTCACAATCTCCTCATCCTTAAGTATCACTTCCAGCTCTTCCCCTGTGCTTTATATGCGTGTAGAAATTTGATTATAATGTTGCATCTGCACTCTTCATCTGTTTCTGTGTTAGAACAGTGTCTTCAGTGCTTTAGTACTTAGTTGTGAAATTGCCTTTATTTCTTTATCTGTTTTTAAACTGATTTGAAGTCTTTTCCATAGAATGGTTTGGGTTGGAAGGAACCTTAAAGATCCTTGAGTTCCAAACCCCCTGCCCTGGGCAGGGACACCTCCCACCAGACCAGGTTGCTC
>JAOXJM010000002.1:6407215-6437258 GCA_026413425.1 Tringa solitaria | reverse complement strand
GCTGTTGGCCTTCTTGGCCACCTGGGCACACTGCTGGCTCATGTTCAGCTGGCTGACAACCAATATCTCCAAGTCCTTTTCCTTAATCAGTAAGGGATCTCTCTGTATCTGTCTTTGTAGCTTCACTCGTGAGCTTTTTCACTGTGTTTTCTCCTCCACCTTGCTGAAGAGGAGTGAGGGAGTGGCTGAGCAGCAGCTGGCAGCCAACCATGGTCAACCTGCCACAGAGAAATACTTAAGTGACATCTAAAACCTAACTGTGGTGGGGTTTAGAAGAAAAGATTCTGGTACTGATAACTGCTGGGACCTCTTGTGCTCTCCAACATGGGTGTGATCATGGATAGCTGCCCACTGAGGAATCAAATGGAAATTGTACCATCCAGGAGCCCAAATACACACTTAGGGGGACACAATTTCATATCTGAAGCACTGACTGTATCATTTACATATATATTAGTGATTTTGGAAAAGTATTTCTGGTTCTTTTTAATGTAATTTATTTATTTGCAACAGGTGGTTTTGGGCCCGTGTTGTGTTGGCTCTGCCAGGGGACAGCCACAAGGAGCATGGCACAACAGAAGAGGTGATGGCCCTGCCAAAATTCATGCCAGACTGGTAAGGCCAGAGAAAGAAATCGAGAAGTGCACAGATGCTGTTTGCCATCAGGGTTTGCATATTTGGATATTCACATTTCATTTACACGAGGGACAGCAAACACTGCAAGGCCAGAGCTTTAACCTGGCAGATCTCCAGGCTGCATCCCCGCTGAGTGTGTTGGCATTTTCATAAGTTTTGGGGGTGTGTGTGAGTGAGAGCAGGATGCAGCCTGCTCTCATACAACAAGCACAAGGCAGTTAAATATTAATTGTTATCCTGGTTTGAGATGGCAGCCCAGTTTTGTACCCAGGGGTGTGCAGCAGCTTCTGCTTGGAAATGGAAATGCTTAACGAGAGCGTGCGTTTTTATGGAAACTGCAGGTGGCAGTAGGGGCTAAGTTTTACAGGAAAAAATGCATTAAATTTCCTTTCTCCACAATAGCTTGGCATATGGCAAAAACTTGAATCTCTGCAAGAAGCATTCTCTTAAAGCCAACACTCCATATTTTTGAGGACTTGTCAGTTCCTCTTAGGTGTAATGTTTTCAATAACTGTAATGACACTTCCCGCTCCCGTTGGGATGCCCTGCACTGCTTTCCCCCGGGGGGGTTTCTGGTGGTTGTTTTGCAGCATTGGCCCTATTCTATAAATGCTCATTGAATTCTGCTTTTATTGAGTAATTAACTTAAGAGATATATTACTTACGTTTACTGCAATCAAAATTATGCCCATTTGAATTTAAGAAGCGGGTGAATTGCTGTATGTTAACTGTAGGACTGAAATCCCGTGTATTACAGAGAAAAATCTTGAACAGGTCTGAATGAACTTAAATACATGAGATTTTATCAATCTTAGTTTGGTTTATAGTCACTGAGAAAGTCTTAATTGAAGGTTGAGCAAAGGAGTAATGAACAGACCATTGTCTTTCATGCTCTGTGTAGTTTTGGCTGTCATCTAGTGCTTTCTCATTTCGTATACGTA
Source organism: Tringa solitaria (assembly GCA_026413425.1). Classification (NCBI taxonomy): domain Eukaryota; kingdom Metazoa; phylum Chordata; class Aves; order Charadriiformes; family Scolopacidae; genus Tringa; species Tringa solitaria. The sequence goes on along the minus strand of JAOXJM010000002.1, from coordinate 6,435,681 downwards.
CATTTATTTGTCCGGTTCAGTCATAGTAAAGAATATACTTTATTGCATGCCATAGGGAACCTAGGAGAGACAAAGTGCTGAAATGAAGGTGGGATTGTGTGGTTCACACAGCTCATTGAATATAAAGGGTGCTCGCTCATGTACTGCGTATTGCTGGGATCAGTGGACTATGTGTTTTTTAAATTACACTGCACTGGATGATGATGAAGCTGGTAAAACTGCAAACGCCTAAGGCTGTTATTTCTGAGCTCTGAGGTGAGGCTGAGTGCAGGAAAATCGGTTCCTAAAAAGTACTAATTGTTGTTACTGGTGAAGTTGTACCACAGTAAGTGAAAATCTCAGAGGGGCTCATTCTGATACTGGCAGGGTCATTCCAAAATCTGCAGTAAACGTTCCTGGTAGCATGTTTTCCAATTAAAAAGCAATAGCGAAGCACTTAAATGTATTGCTGGGAATTAAATACTTCTCTAGAGCTAATTGCTTTTGTTGGTAGTTTTTCAGATAATACTAGAAAGACGACAGATAGTTTGGACTGTGAAGGACTCATCCGTGTTTTAAAAGCCTTCCCTGGCAGGAAGCACTTTGATGTGGTTTTCCTCTTGTGCTTTTTCCTTGGCACCGAGTGCTGATTACAAGCCATATATCTGCGCTCTTGCTCCCGGTCAGAGCAGGAGCATCGGTGAATCTCTGTACAGGAGCCAGCGCTGTTAGAGAGCACGTCCCGGCCTCCCAGTGGGAAATACTAACATACAGTGTGATGTAGAACTGTATTACCTATTAAAAAGCAATTATTTAGGGCATGTAGAAAAGAGAGTGTGTTATAAATTAAACAAAGAACAAGATGCGTTTGAATAACTGTTCCTGAGTAATGGGAAATCTTGGAGTGCGTGTATAGGGTTTTGCTGTCAGTAAGCTTCTGTCAGGCAGGATCCTGGGGAGGGGGCTCGGGAGGGAGAGAGGTGTTCTGTGCACGTATTCAATCACAGTTTAAAGAGAATTAGCTCAAGCTGCACTCATGGACCCTTCCTATTCCCTTATCATAAACATTCACCTGAATTTATTTGGCTGAATGTCTGATGAAAGCAAATGTCAAGGTTGTGTTGCCTGCCCCGAGTGCCAAATTTGGCTTGCGTGCGGGAGCGCGCCTGTACTGGTCCAATCCAGGGAGAGCTGGAGCGCCCTCTGATTTACCTTAACAATTATAATCAAAGCCACACAGCTCAAATTATGAATGTTTGATCTTCAGAGCTTATAATCAACTCAGAGAGGAAACATCCCAGAAGCTATTTTATTGAATAAATTTAAATAATGCATTAATTTTAGAAAATAATCGCATATGAGCAAATGGCTAAGTTAATCAAAGTATTAATTTGTTCAGCTCTTAGGGATATGTAAAAACTTAAATAATGTGTAAATATCACATTTGGCATGTGCATACTTACCTCAAGGTACAACTTACATGTAGTGTACACACAGCTGAACAGAGACTATGAAAATGTGTTCTAAAGGTGCTTAATGGGGGACTGATAGACATCAGGTTTGGAAATAGTATAGGAATTTGCACAATTCCAGTTTTGGTGCGCAGGTTAATGCGTATTTCCCTCGTGCTCGAGCTCTTGGTGGAGAATCCCAGTCAACATCGTGCATGGAATCATGCTGGTAACACACAACCTTTTGGCAAAAATTCTTGCACATAGTAAATTCAATGCACACTGTCTCTGTATTTACGAAGTGTCCCAAACTGTGCGACTCAGCTGGAAAAAGAGAGTCACGGGAGAGGTGCCGTTGCCGTGTGAAATGCCACCGCAGCTGGTGCCACAGACAATGAGAGGTGGGTCATGGTTTGCTCCTCAGTTGCCTCTGGGCTCAGCCGGGGCGAGCAGGACCCCTGCAGCCCAAGCAGGCTGGGGTGCAGCTTCCCAGAGGCTCCCTCGGGAGCTGCCGTCTTCTTTTTGAAAGTGATCGAGGAAGTTATGAACCTGGCTTATGGTGGCTCCATAGCAGGGATAGGTCTGTTGGCAGAGGTTGAGGACTGATGGCAAACTCTGGTAGCCTTCGCTGTAGAATCACAGAATCGTCGAGGTTGGGAAGGGACCTCCACCCAGCGGAGCTGCGGCGGGGAGAACGGTGATACCACGCCAACACAAACCACGGCGCAGAAAGCGGATATTTAAAGTTGAAGTTAACGTGCCTCTGCTCCGACTGTGCCCGCTTTGTGTATGCAATATATTCATGGGGAAAAGTACCGTGTTCTTTCCCAGATTGACAGGAGATTTTCATTTCGTACAATGGTACCAGTCTTGATCTGATTTAGCTATTTCTATCCTGGCATGTGGCGGTGGTGCGGTGTATTAACAGTCTCGCAGCAGTCTTCAGTGGGCTCAATAAAATGAATGTGAGTATTAGTCAAATACTGGCTGACAATTTTCTTAGGCTGGACTCTGGCAAGAGTTGTGGTTGCAAAATTATGATTTTCTTTTGTTATTTCATTTCACCTGATATTGATGTGTGGGGCGATGTATGTGGTGTGTGGTGGTTATTTTTTTTAAATAGGCTCTTTATCCTGACTCAGTCAGGGACTGAAGTCTGGTATTTGTATTAAATATTGTATCAAGTGATTTGCAGTAGCTGTGGAGTTTAGTGGGATGAGAGCTATTTGTTTTTATATAGAAACCTGTGGTTCTTTTTGTTAGAGCTTTGGATTGCTTTTATTCTCCATTCTCACAGGAGAAATGCAAATGCTACTGAAAAATTATATTTTGATTACAGACACAGGTAGTGAAGAAGCATTACAGAAGGAGTTAGGTTTGTCTGCTTTTTGCCTGATTTTTCTTAAAGTATGGAAATTAAGTTGCACTGCCCTCCTGCTGAGAAAACAGCAGGATGCTTAGATGAGAAGTGCAACATTGCAGCCACTGTTGGCCCGGGCTTTAGTGGTCCAGCCCTCTTCGAGGTTACGGAGGAAGGCACCCCACAGGAAGCAGGCCCTTGCGGGAATGTCGGGGATGATATAGGGAAAATGATAGGAAAGGCAGCCTGCGAACGGGCTGAACGTGGAGAACCCCACACGTGAGTTTTGAGCCCAGCCTAGCAGGGGTGCTGTGGCAGCTCTCTCAACTGTCGGGCCGTGTCTGAGCAGGACGAGGAGGGAAGCGGCCGAGATGCTCGCTGGGGGCTGCTTTTCTCATTAGCAGAAGCCAACTGGGGCTTTTCCTGCCGGGAGCTGCCAAACTGGAGCTCCCTGCGGCTTTCCCTTCGTTTTGGTGATGGCTCTCTCTTCCTGCCCAGCCCCACGCTGCTGCGGGGGAAAACTCCCTGCAGCCTCACCGTGCTCCCTGCGCACACGCTCTTCCATTCCTCCTTGGTTTGTTTATTTTAACTCATTAAAGTAAATTTATGGATTTATTGCCGTTCCCCCCTAGGAGGGGGTGACTTTGTCCTTGGGCAAGGCTGTGACATGGGATGCGGTGCTGGTTACTTCCCCGGCTTGCCTGCCTTTCCTCATCCATGGAAGCTTCTGAAATATGCACCCTTTGCATTTTAGTGTCACCAGGTAATCTGATCAATATAACGCATGGCTGCCAAAATTCAAGAGGGCCCTTGAAGCTGATACGCAAGGTATATTACATTATGAGCTGACCTGTTGTACCTTGGGTTATTTCCTTGCTCATGCAGAACAGCCTGTTTTACTCTGTCCTTCTGTAGCTCCTGAAGAAGAGCAGGGAGGAGCAATCAGAGAGTTTTGTGGAGAAAAAAGGGCCTTTCCAGATGGTTGAAAGACATACAAGCCCTGTTTCATCTCGGCTTATAAATCAACACTATGAGAGTGCTATGGTTCTGCTTTTCTTGTTATCTACATTAGGAACAGGAAGCAATACACTTAATGTTATATACTTAAATGTGTTGGCATTTATCTATTCTGCCATGTTTACTAGAGTAATTACAAGTCAGATTAGGTGTGATGTTTGTTGGCCTTTAAGGAAGGGACCAAAAGGCAAAACAAGTTTTACAAATGTTAGGCAGAACAAAACCCTCGACTACTTGCCACAACTCAGTATGTATTTGTGTAAGGAAAGTAAAAGACCTGATGCAGACAGAAGATATTCTGATAGGTCCCAGTAAAAAGTTTGGATAAAGTCACTTTAAAAGAAAAAAAAACCACAACCCAATGCAATGTTCTTCTGTAATAGCTGGAGGGAAAAAGGTTGCAATCCTCCAATTACAATTTTTGAAAATATAGAATAAGCAGTGCTGGCAGCAAAACCAGGATTCTCCTGATATTTTTCAATTGTGTCTCAACTGTTAAACTCTGATTAGTTTGAATGCAAGTTTCTTATTTAAATGTGAAAATAATTTATGGTAGCAGAAGATAGAAATTGGAACTCAAAGTATTAATGTTAGCTATTTATCTACCAGTTGCCTCCCATGCAAGCAATTAATTTGAGCACTCAGGTATTTTCATGCATTCTGTGGAATGCTTTTATACAATTTACATAGAGAAATTGCTTATTTCCAAATTACACCTCATACATTGAAGTAATTTCCCTAAAGTGGCGTTGCTGGTGCTGCCTGTTGAGGTTGCCCATGGAGAGTCCGTGTTCCTGTCCTGCCCCTTCCTTTTTTTTTTTTTTTTAATTTAAAGAAAGAAGCTGGAGGCCCCTTTGGTCCCAGTTTGGGGCAGCTTGTGCTCCAAAGGCAGTATGCTTTTCCCATGGGTGAGTGTGAAACCTGGGTGGTTTGGGCAGGAGGATGAACCCCTGGTGCTTTTCAGTAGGGCTGAAGCCAGGTGCTGCTGCAGAGGGGTGGCAGTGCCCCTCTGAGGATGGATATTTGCAGACTTTGGCAGCTTTGGGATGACTCCTTTGGAATGCAAAAAATTTGCCCAGATGCCAGTGTTGCCACAAGTGATCCCCTGAATTTTGCCTGGTCAGCTGATTTGGTTATGGTTTGGTTTGGTTTTGTCTCCCCTGAGCATCCATATGTATGAAAGAGAGATATTTTATTAATTTCCCACCATCAAATGCAGAGTCCTCTCAGCATGGATCCTGTGCATGTATCTCTCTATTTGAATTGCTTTAATAACACAGTGACAAAAGCAAAAATTTTGCCTGAGCAACAGAGCTATCATACAGAGTTTAACCTTAATACTACTTTTAGAAATAGTTTCCCCACACCACCTGTGGGGGACTGTAATTGCTTCTTCCCTTTCACCAGGAGCACCTGGAACTGCTCAGTCACTAATTTCACTGGTGTCATTTCTCTCCCAAAGGAAAAACTAAGGCCAATTCTTCTTTAGAGTAGAGTTCATTTCTGTCACATCCCTGGCTATGCAAAGCTATGTAAGGCTCAACCTGGGATTTTGCAGACTCTCATCTGTGACGAGTTGCATTTCCATGGCACTATCTTTATCCTCCCAGACCTCTGCCTGTTTTGCTTTTCCAGGGGACAAAAGAACAGCTCACCCTATGATGTCCCTGTTGAGGAAGGACAGTGAGCTGCGGGACAACATGCTGACTGGTGGTAGCCCAATATCTGTGTTACAGGTCTTAGGCTCTCTCTTGCTTTTTGTCATGCAGGTTCTTCTAGTTTCCCTGAAATAAAGTTAAAAATTGCTTTGGATTGCTTGGGCATTACACTTTCTGAGATACTGTTTAGCAAAAAAATGGGTTCAGTGATGGCCGTTGTTCGTAGCTTACAATCACATTTTGAAAACTGGCTCTGTAGTATACCTCTTGTTTGGTATTTTTATTTCGTTGCTTATTCTGGGAATGCTGATTTGCCTGAACACCCACAGCTGAAGATTATGGGCATTGCAGTAGCAAAGCCCAGCAATTATATCCCCTTTGCTGTGCTAGCCTGGAGGCTAATCCCCGTGTCCCTTTGTTTGTCTTCCTTTGTTCCCTGGTGGAAAGGAAGAAGCCCCATGCCTGTCACCTTGGCTTTGCGTTTTAAAAGTTTTGTGTGTTTTCCTAGAGATGGACAGAATTTTCCGTAGGGGACAGGCACCGCATCACGTCTGCAGGGCCTCTGTGCTGAGGCTGAATTAATGTATTTCCCATGGATGAGGGGGACATGCAGAGAAGAGGGAGAACAGATCAATGTTTAATTATGCAAACAGTCTTCTAGGCTTTAATATTAAACTGGAATAGACCTGTCATAACAGCTACGCTGGGGACAGGCGGTGAGAGAGCTGCTGTGCCCGGGCGCTGCGTTAGCGGAGGGGACAGGGTGGGTGATGGAGCAAGGGGTCTGGGTCCCCCTGGCAGATCCCAGCATCGTTCCCCGTCCAGCTGAGCTGCTCTTGACTCCCCTCATGAAAGGAGAGATGAAGTTTCTGGGTGAAAACTCAGTGTAGCCGGGTCTGGCTGTAGTACAGCTTTGTACAGGGTTGTTATCCAAAGCTCTCTCCGTATTAATTCAGGCTCTGCCTGTCTCACCTGATGTGGATGTATGCTACAGGCTTGGGGAAGAGTGGCTGGAAAGTTCCAGGGGGAAAAGCACCTTGGGGGGTGTTCAACAGGCTGAACATGAGCCAGCAGTGTGCCCAGGTGGCCAAGGCAGCCAGCAACATCCTGGCCTGTATCAGGAACAGCGTGGCCAGCAGGACTTGGGCAGTGATGGTCCCCCTGTCCTGGGCACTGGTAAGGCCCTGCCTCAAGTGCTGTGTCCAGTTTTGGGCCCCTCACTATGGGAAAGACATTGAGGTGTTGGAGCGGGTCCAGAGACGGGCAATGGAGCTGATGAGGGATCTGGAGCACAAGTTCTTCTGTGGAGAGGCTGAGGGAGCTGGGAGTGTTCGGCCTGGAGAAAAGGAGGCTGAGGGGAGACCTTCTCACTTTCTCCAGCTCCCTGAAAGGAGGGTGTAGAGAGGTGGGGGTCAGTCTCTTCTCTCAAGTAACAGGCGATGGGATGAGGAAATGGCCTCAAGTTGCACCAGGTGAGGTTCAGATTGGATATTAGGAAAAATTTTTCACCAAAAGGATTGTCAAGCATTGGAACAGGCTGCCCAGGGAGGTGGTGGAATCACCATAGCTGGAGGTATTTTAAAGACGCGTAGATGTGGTGCTGAGAGACATGGTTTAGTGCTGGGCTTGGCAGCGCTGGGTTAATGGCTGGACTTGATAATCTTAAGGTTCTTTTCCAACCAGAATGATTCTATGACTTTGACACTTGTCTCTAGTGCTGTCCTGCCACTGTGGCTGCAGTGACTTGCGTGGTGGGGACTGTGAAGTGAGAGGTACGGCACTCTGTCAAGCCTGTTTGGTAGGCTTTTGTAATGAAGGAAGCCATTTAATTGTGCTGGACTTGATAAGCTTGTGTGGGAATCAAAATGTGGAATTTCCTATTGACGGGTGCTTCTCCGTGAGTGTGGAAGTTAGCTCCATTCCTTGTGGGGCTTCCCTGTGGTTTTTGAGCAGTGTCCATGGAACCACAAAACTTTCTAGAGGATCCAGATACGGGTGCACAAGTGTTGTGATGATGGAAGAAGAATGCACCCATTTGCAGAACTTGACGTTTTTAAACATTGTTTCTCTTAACTCTTAAATATGGCACCTTTTCAATTTTTATTCAAATGTCTGTGGTGACATTCGTGGTGCTGCTCCTTTTATCCATCCGTTTCAGCATCTGTGTCTCACCAAGCTGCTGGTGAGCTGCGGGAGGAAGGGGATGCAGCACACAGGCAGTGTGTGTCTCCAGGCAGGGATGAGGCTATTTGGCCATTTGAGTTTGTTCAAATCTGGAGGAAAGGTAATAGCTGGGCACTACAAAGGAGGTTTAATATATGTATATTATTTTTTTTTCTCTTTAATCTCTCTTTTCCCTTTATTCCAGCAGGGGAGTCATCCCACCCCTTGGTTTTTGCATCCAGTCCAGTGGCAAGGCACATACAGCTAATATGGCTGGTGCCTTTTGCTTAATGAGGGTAGTGTAGAAGCTCTGTGAGTCTCCGTTTCCTGTACTGTTTTTTGGGATATTTTCTGCTTTTGTCATTTTTCCTGTTTCTTTTTCTTTCACCCTGCTGGATCCTCATGTGGTTCAGCAAAAGTACTCATTCGTGAGATGCTCTGGGGACAAGGTAGGGAGGGCACATTTCTTCTGATACCCTGCTTGCCTGGTAGTTGTGTTCAGCATGACTCTTACCTTGGGTAGTTAAGATAATGGAGGAGGAAGAGGAATGTTACCTGCTGTTGTGTTAGATTAGGTAATGATTTTCTAGCTCTCACAAGCTATCTCAGGTTTGTTTCGGTGCCCACACAGTGTCTTGATTCGCTATCAAAAGCAAGTCTTGAATTATGCAAAGAGTAAGGTATAAGCAGCAGAGCTACTGCTGAGCATGGTTTTACATTGCCTCTGAATATTCATGGTAATCAAAGATCACACAACTTTGTTTTCTAGAGTTAAAATATTTTTTGATAGCCTGGACAATTCCAGCCTGCACAGTAGGTATTGATACAAGTAGCTCTTGTATCTTTTCTAAAGCAATGTTTTTTAGGCAGTGGACAGAGGCACTGAAAACATGAGTCATGATAATATTTATCTGATAAGTAAACAAGCACTTCAAAAATGTTAATTTTTTTTTTTTTTTTGCCAATTTTTAATTCAAAAGTCTTTGCTGTAATACAGTTCAAAGCCAGAAAATGAGTGAAGGCATTCCCGTCCGCAAACTGAGGTGATGGAGTTTAATTGTCATCTACCACGTTTCTGAGTTACTTATTATGAGAAGAGCAGATATGAGGTACATAGTACGGTGGGGAGGCAGAAAATGAGAATATTTGTCACTGCAGGTTTGTAGAACTGTCTCGCACTTCAACGCTTTCTCAGGGAGCAGGAGGCTCACTGCGTAATGAACACACAAAAAATGTGTCCGGTTGTGGAGGAGGATGGTTAGAAGTGAAACAGGGCCAGTATCTGCCTGTTTGTTTTTATGATATGTTAAGGGACCTGCTTTTCCCTTTGGGGTCTGCATGTTTTGTTGGGGTTTTGCAGAAGGGAGGGAAGGTAATTGAATACATTTTGGGCTGCAACAATAAGCTCTTCCCTCTAACAGAATCATGTTTTGCAGTTTTTACTCTCAGCTTGCTGACAAGATGATAAAAGGTAGCGTGGTGTGTGTGCCTTGTTAAATAGGCGCTTTGCTTTCAAAGGTGGGTAGATAATTTAAAAAATACGCTGCTTGAGAAAGGCAATGAGAGGACAGAGCGATGCAACTTTTAACATGCTGATAACAGGGAGAGGGGTTGATCTTTAATCAGAGAGTGGTTTGGGGGGTAGTCAGGATGTGACAGCTGGATTTCTGGGTGTCCCCTCCTGTTTGGCCTCAGGCATGGGGCAGTCTCAGAGACTTTTGGGGCTGCCACTGAAGTGCCCCTTGAAATCACAGCTCCTGCCTCTGACTGGGGTGCCAACAATAGGGAGCAGCTGCAAATCACAGGGTTTGAAAGAGGCTCTAAACACTGGGGACAGGAGGGTATACCCTGTTAATTTAGGGGATTTTGATCTTTCCTGGTGGTTTTGTGCTAAGTAGTAGTGTCCTGATGAATTATAAAGAGGGCAGTACTGGCCCTCTTTACTTGCTGGTTTCCTTGATGCTATTGAGGGTGGGTGAGAGCTAAAGCAAGGATGAGGGATTACATTTCTTTCTGATGCTTGGTGGTAGCTGAAAGCTTAGACTGCAACTCCATTGCATCAGCAAACGGACATATGTGAATGTGAGGAAGAATATAGATGTTAGTGGTGCAAGCATATGGAGAAAGCAGAGAGACCAGAAAGGGGGAAGGGACGAACAGATGGGAGGCAGAAAAATAGTGTGCAAGGTGGGAAGGAAGGAAAAGCCTTTCTGCCAGACACATCCCTGTTTCCATGCTCGGGGGAGGTTGTTCCCCAGCGAGGAGCTCAGGTACCTGCAGATGGCAGCTGCGACACAGGAGATAGAGTTTGCCAGGTCTCCGGCAGCAAAATAAAAACCAGTGTGAATCAAAAGGGAAAAAACAGCCACATGTCTCAGTCTGCAGTCTGTGTCTGTCGGTGCTGCTAGCTCCCTGTTGAAAAAGGTTTCCAGACAGCAGACCTGATGGGCAGACCAGGGGCCGTGTGGCTGTGGGGACTTTGTGTTGCCCCTCTGTCAGGGTTTAATAGGGGCCAGGAAGGAACTGCATCCTTATAATCCACTTAGTTAAAACAGCTGAGAAGGCAAAGGGTGAGTATCAGGCACTGCTTCCCAGCTGGCTGAGGGCTGTAACGTGGAGAATGAGACTTTGAGAACTACGAATACCTAAAGAAAAACCCCGCAGGGTTTTGCTGTTCAAACCTAACTCCTTCCAGCCTGCCACTAGCTGCAGCGGAGCCCTGTTACTGGCGGCGCAATGCTGGACCCAGGCAATGAAACATCCATGGTTCCCTGAAAAAGCTGAAGGGGAAAAAAAAAAAAAAAAAAAAGGTTATAAAACTTGAATAGGGCAGTGGCAAGAGCTGTTAACTGAAAAATCAGCAAATGTTACGACGAGTGAAGGATGACCTGGCAAACCCTCTCTCATCCCACCAGGATCTCGCTCTCTCTCTGTTGCTCTTTACTGCTCTGCTTTTATGTTCCCTTTGGGATCATGCAGACAACAGGCTATCAGGCGCGGATTTGCAGGGAAGATTAGTAATAAGTGTTGTATTTTGGTTTTTTTAATTTTTTTATTTCTTGTAGCATAATAGAACAATGGCAATGCATTTTTTTTCAGAAGCATCTCAATCTTTGTTGCTCTTTCTATGGATCACTAAGGATAAAAGCAAAGCAGTTGGATTGCTGCGCTTTATATATGATGCATTCAAATTTATTTAAGCACATCCTGGATGTTGCAAACTCATGATAAAAAAAGCTAGGAAATGCTAAAAGAAGGCTGTTTGGGGAAACGTTTTGTATTTTGCAGTCTGTTTGCAGTTAAAGCAAGGTCCAAAATTGTCAGCAAGTCAGTACCAGGGTTGCTAAAACTATGTACTGATGTAGCCCTGATAGCACGGAGGGAGGATCCCCACGCTGCTCTTCTCACACGTCTATGTTGGACCCTATGCTTGGGCTTGTGGTGAAGTGGCTGTTGTGTTTCCTGGATCCCTGTGACCATCTGGTGTCCGTGCCCAGGTCTGAGCCACCCTCCCTGTGTGTGGCTGCTCTCCCTCGTGCTGTGTGTGATGTGCACGCTCAGCGCTGGCATCACAGGAGGGTTTTGAGTAACACGTTGAGGTATCTGCACCAACCACTAACTCCTCTGTCCATCCAGGTTAAGTTTGAAACCAAGTTCGTATTTTAGGCCATTTTAAGGCCACTTCATGGCCTAGATTGAGTATCAGTTAATTGTATCTGTAACAGATGAACAGATCCCTGTGCCATCTCTACACCGTAGGGCTGTTTGGTTGCTCACATGACAACTTTGGTTAAAGCACAGGTAAGGGCAAACACTGCTCTTCAGTCATCTCTTCCATTTCGAAGAGCCGTGAAGTTGGGCAACTGGTGCCTTTGCAACTTCTGATGATTAGAAACACCACGTGTATTTTTGTATCAAGGAAAGTTAGTTTGGGAAGCCCTGCAGTAAGCTGCCTTATGCGTTCCTGTATGGCTCTTAGAGCGAATGTTAGAGAGGAGGAGAGCTCAGCTTTGCTACTTGAAAGCTTTAAGCATCTTACAATAACCTGAATTTGTAGCTATTTGGAGAGGATGCAGCAGAGCAAGTTGGGGAACCCCTCCTGAAGACAGAAATCTGACTTCAAGTGGTAAGCACAGCTCTTGCTGCAGTTGGTAGCAAGGAGCTCACAGCCTTTATTATCTGATCTTACAGCTGTTTAAATTTAGAGCAGTTTAAGAAGAATGCAACACAGTGGAACAAATTGTACTGGTGGTATGAGCCCATGTGAACCCGGGCTGTGTGTCCTGGATGAGCATGGGTGCCCCTGTGGGGTTTGTCATCTCTAGGGCCACCCACCAGCAGCAAGGCTCATCCCAGCAATCCTGAGCTGCAGGATTGGAATTTGGCCAGTGAACAATGTGATTGTAAAAACAACAGCTTTAAGCAGAGGACATTAGCATTTGGAAAATGAGGGAGAAGAAACCCAACTAAAAATGCTTTTCCCCAGAGGAAAGATATGCCAAGGAATTGTTCTTGCCTGAAATACCAGCCCTGAGGAGCTCTTACCTAGGGCTGAAGATGTAGCTGTCGGGTTAGATGAGTGTGGCTGTGTTTGGGACAGTCTCCTTGCTGCAGGTGTGTGCACAAGTCCTTTACGAGTCAGGACATGTCCTTTGGGCACGACAGGTAACAACAGCCCACGGCTTACGTAAGTGTGGAACGGTGCTGAGGATGGGCATAGCTTAGACATCTTGGAAGCAAAAGCATGCTGTAAGAACAGATCTTAACTGAGGTTTTGATTCCCTGGGCTGACCCTAGTGGAAGTGGCTTTAAAGGTAGGACGTAGGGATTGATTTTTCTACTGGGAACACAGTTCTCTGCCAGCTCACCCAGCAAAATGCAGGGTCTTGGCTTTTCCTCCTGTTCTTTATACCGGTCTACTGCTTCAGAATGAAATTGAGGTGTGCTGTACAGTGCTTTGGCCTTAAACCTTTGCAAACATACAGCAATGCTTTAAAAAACCCCACAAACAAACAAGAAAAAACCACACAGTAATACATAGTTTCTCCAATGTACTTTGAGAACCGGCAAGCGCATATTTCCAGTGTTTTCAAGCTCTTTATGGATCAGAGGTTCCAAAGATGTATCTAGTTTTAAATGAGGCTGTCTTTTACACAAGTGGTCAAAGAAACTTGAATTTTAAAGCAAGTCCAGCACTGCAGCACCACAGTGGATTTTTGAGACCTGGAAACACCTCCAAGGGAGCATTGTTCTCCTACTGCTCCCCTGTACAACATGGCTCATATCATGAGGAGAGAAATGCAAAAGCTTCTGCGGTAACCCCAGTTCATTCTCTGTGTGGAAGGGAGGTTCAGGGTGCCCGAAAAAGGCAACTTAAGGGCTCTCCACTACCTATCAGTTCCGCCGATTCTCATGACTTTACTGGTATTTGGTGCTAATACCACAGCTCCTGGGGAAATCTGAGTGTTTCAGAGTATTGGCGTCTCTTAGGCTTGTGATGCTGTGGTAAAGGCTAAAAATGAGACACAACTGCAAGTTAAAGAAGCAACATTCAGATGGGGGAAAAAACCAAAGTATATTTCCCCAAAACATTTTCAAGGTTTAGGGACTTGGTTTGAGCTATGTGTTTTGATGACACGCTTGCTAATAAGTCCAAAAACAGATTTATATTTGTTTTCATTGAGATTTTTGACTTGGGTGCACTTAGTGATCTGCTGTAACCCTAAATCAGTCTGTCATCTGGCTGTTTATTCTCTGTTTTGTCTCTACTACTGAGCTCATTTTCTTATCTCAAGTTTGGCATAAAATTTATATGTAGTTCCTGAAAAAGCAAAAGATTTAACCGTGCTTTGTGGAGTGCTGTTCAGTCGATGTGTGCATGGCACGCAGGAATTTTGGGATAAAAGTTCTTTTAGAGGTGCTGAGGGTTATGGTCCTACTGAAAGATTAGTGAGAAATTCAGCTACACGTTTGTCAGAACCTATAAAACTTGCCAAGACTGCAAATATGTGATGTCTGCGCTTTGGTGTTGACTAAGCACAGTGCAAATACAGGTGGATAGAAAAGCTGGAAACAAGAGGTTAGGTATAAAAAAACCAAAAAAACCCAAAAATGATGAAAGAGAGAAAAATGTCCTGCCAAAACCACCCCTTTAATTGTTCACTGTCAAAAAAAGACAACTTCCCATAGAGATTGTTTTCCCATATGCAACAGTGAGAAGAAACCTAATTACTGAACCAAAATCGTACACATATTTTAGGCTGATAGTAATGTATTAAGTATAAAATATATAAAAAGTCAGAAGAAGCCATGCTGTATTTCCTTCAGATTGTGGATTGTCTCTCTTCCAAAGATACTGGATGTTTACCTGCCCAGCACTAAGAGTACTTAAATATATTTGCTGTCTGTAAATGAAATATTTGAATTGGAGGTAAAGGCTGAGGATTATGAAGCTTTTCCCTGCCAACAAAATGCCTCGGTACTGAAGGAGCTGACTGCTTGCTGGTCTCAGGGTGCAGGTGAAGCTACTTTCTGATGATCAGAGATGATTCAGACTCTCAGATGTTGCCTGACATTTCATTGTCTCAGCATCGTGCTGAATATCCGTAGCAGGCAGGGAAGGGGGTTCTGGTGTGATGCAAAACTGTGATTTCTGCTCTCCATCCCGGGTGCGTGCCTGTGGAGGTGGCTCGACAGGAGCTTTCCCTCTGCAGAGACCAGCTCTCTGGGGCTTGCAGAGAATAATGTTTCCACAGCAGTGTTTCTAGCTTTAGGCAGGTCTGGCTTTTTCAGGGGAGGCAAGAAGGTTTTCCTGCCAGGAGGGTGTTTCACTGCTGTCCTGAGGACACTGAGTGTCCCCAGTTACAAGTAAAGGACCCTCAGTGGGATTGTGCAGAATTTTTGGCCCCTTCGGCCCATCCTCTGAAGATCTGATAGAAGAAATGCTTCTGAGAAAGGTTGAGTTTTTTGTGGTTATTTTTTTTTCCCCCAACCTGCTTCAATGCAGTAATGGATTACTGAGAAGCAGCAGTACCAGGGAATATGAATGCAATTTTCTCTTGCATGATTTGGCTGAAGATCAGAAATGTGCTTCAGTGAATAGGAACATTGTTGATTAAAATGGCATGACTGTTGATGCCATATTACAGTGGTATCTTGCAGTGTTGGTAGCTCAAATCTATCTTTTCTTGTTAACTTAAAGTTTAAACTCTCAGAAGACTGTAGGAATTTAAAAATAACCCCCTGCAACCTATGCAGACCTTGAGGTATGAGCCAAACTGAGAGATAAGCTGAGAAAATGCGTATTTGCTTTTCATTCACGCTTTTTTTATCCAGCTGAAAGAGCTCTATACAGCTTTAAATGCTGTTGCATCTCATTTTTACTTGAATATAAGCTGATGGTAATAGATTAGGGGTCAGATATCTTGTGAGGGCAACTACCTGGTAGTGACATATTATTAACAGTAAATGTTTGCACTTGTTTCAGAACAAAAAGTAGAGTTCTACCTATTTTTAACCGAAGTTTCTGAACTATTTGATTCAAACTTATACTGGGGAGGCCTTAAAATGGTGGTAGCATCTCTTGGATAACATATTTAAGAAGGGGAAAAAACCATCATGCAACAACCGCTGGAGGAGAGGAGTGAGAAGATGGGAGAGAAACAACTTTGCAGACACCAAGGTCAGTGAAGGAGGAGGAGGTGCTGCAGGCCCTGGGGCAGAGATTCTCCAGCAGCCAGTGGTGAAGACCACGGTGAAGCAGGCTGTGCCCCTGCAGACCATGGAGAGGCTGCCATGGATCCTGCAGCCTGTGGAGGACTGCATGCCAGAGCAGATGGATGCCCAAAGGAGCCTGTGACCCCGTGGAGAGCCTGTGCTGGAGCAGGTTCCTGGGAGGATCTGTGGACTCATGGGCGACCCACAGCTGGAGCAGTCTGTTCCTGAATGGCTGCACCCTGTGGAAGGGACTCGTGCTGGAGCAGTTTGTGAAGAACTGCAGCCCGTGGGAAGGACTCATGCTGGAGAAGTTCATGGAGATCTGTCTCCCGTGGGAGGGACCCCGCACTGGAGCAGGGGAAGACTGTGAGGAGTCCTCCCACTGAGGAGGAAGGAGCAGCAGAGACAACGTGTGATGAACTGACCACAACCCCCATTCCCCATCCCCCTGTGCTGCTCGAGGGGAACAGATAGAGAAATCGGGAGTGATGTTGAGCCCAAAAAGAAGGGAGGGGTGGGGGAAGGTGTTTTTAAAATTTGGGTTTATTTCTCATTACCCTAGGCTGATTTGATTGGTAATAAGTTACACTAATATCCCCAAGTTGAGTAGTTTTGCCCAT
This sequence comes from Tringa solitaria, assembly GCA_026413425.1. Classification (NCBI taxonomy): domain Eukaryota; kingdom Metazoa; phylum Chordata; class Aves; order Charadriiformes; family Scolopacidae; genus Tringa; species Tringa solitaria. The sequence continues at coordinate 6,419,717 of JAOXJM010000002.1, read as the reverse complement.
GATGGTGAGTGGTGAGTGATCTCCCTGTTCTTATCTCAACTCACGAGTTTTTCATTGTATTTTCCCTCCCCTGTTCAGGAGGGGAGTGATGGAGCAGCTTTGGTGGGCACCCAGGGTCCAGCCAGGTTCAGTTCACCCCAGGAATAAAAACTTGCAGGAGGAAAGCCAAACCTGCAGCCAGGGGGGTGGACAAGCAAAGTCAGAGCTACGAGAATGCCTTGGAGAAGAGCACATCTCTGCCTCCTGTGCAGCACCCGAGAGGGAGTCCCATGGCATTTGGGGACCTCGGTGGCCCCAGTGCCCCAGGATGGTATGTGAACACACACACACAGAGGTATTTATTTGGGATGTTGCCACAAGTTTGGGACAGGGCCACAGCCAGCATATCCTGGGAGAGGGTTTGTGAGCCCTGTTGCCTGATGGTTCCCTGGGCCCACAGCACCCCCAAAAGCTGGATCAGGGGATGGGGAGGAGAACCATTGAGCTGTATGTAGCCGTGGCTCTCACCAAACCAGACTGATCCAGACCCTGGCTTCCCTGGTAATCTTGGGGGGGGTGTTTGTGGTACACAGATGTTGCACCAGGAGGACTGTCAGTGGTCTGCACCGGGAGCAGATGATGTGAAATAATAAGAGCCCATAATGGTCAGACAACAACGCTCTGACATTTGTATGGTAATGCTCGTGCTGCAAGAATCCAAAGGTGAGAGAGGAAAATGGCAACACCAACTTCAATTAGTAACTGAGAAAGGGAATTACTGTCATTGTGTGTCAGGCTGTCTCTCCAAGTCCTACAAGAGGCTGCTGCCCTTCTCTGATGGCTGCGCAAGAAAGCGAGAGCAGGTGGCCTTTGCCTGCAAAAGATCTGCCATCCCCTAACTCATTCCCTGCCCTTATTCACCAGAGGCTCAATGTGAGGACCTTTGTTCACTGTGGGTTGGTTTTTGTTTTTTTCCTTTTGTTTTGCCTTGGTTTGTGTGGGTTTGTTTTTTGGGGATTTTTTTTTTAATTTTTTGTTTGTTTGATTGGGTTTTTTTGGTTCTTTTTAGGGTAGTGTAGGAGAACTGACTAAGGGAGGCAGAGATATGGTGATTTAAAGGATCTTTTTTCAGTTGTTCATGCTGGAAAGTTCCTGGGGTTTTTTGTTTGTTTTTCTTTGCTTGCTCCTGCTCCCACTCCACACCTCTGGGAACCATTACATTTTATGGGGATCATTGCTTCAGAAAATGCCAGGAGGTCCTTTGGCACTTTCTGCCAGCCAGCCCTGCAAGAGCTGGGGAGCTCAGCTGGGAGAAGGCCAGGGCCGGGTATAAACAGCTGCTGTAGAAACCCAGAGGAGCAGTTGAGGTATGTAGGAGGGATCAGGGGTACAGTCCAAAGGACCCACAGAGGGATCAGTGCTTGACTGATTACTCTTCCATCCCACCCCAGTGCTATTGAAGGATGTTCCTGCCCAGGGCTTGTACCAAGAGACTGTCATCCCCTTGAGTGTGGAGATCCTTGCACACGCATCCTTGCACAATTAACTTTGCACAGTCCTGACCCCTTTCCCTGTCTTCAGGGGGACCCCAAACAGCAAAACATTTTTGACTTGTTTTTCTTCTTTGCATGGTGGGGACAGGCTGTGGCAGCATGATGTCCTTACAGTGTCGCTTGGCGGGCAGACTTGGACTTGTCCTCTGCAGGCTGGACATCAATGTGCTGCCAAATGACTTCTTAGAGCTGGCCACAGCAAAGAAATGCAGTGTCACGCCAAAGAGGAAATGACAGAGCTGCAGCTGGATGGATGTCTCCCAGAAGCTATAGCAAAGAAGAAAATGAGAAAAAGGAAGGATAATTACAGAGTGGTTTGCAGTTATGACAGGGAGTTTAAATTGCCTCATATGAAAGGAGGGATTAGACAATGATAATTGCTCTTGACAATGGTGTCTTTTAAAGTCAAAACAGAGACTTTTTTTTCTTCAAAATTTCTCAGGAAGTTTTTGGTGATGTTGGACTCTCCAGAAGGATCTGAGCACTGCTGCATGTGTCCCGATGACAGGATTTTTTCCAGGTGTTCAACTTTAGAAATAGTCTATGGAAAGATGTCTGTGACCTGGGCATCAGATTTAAAGAAAGAAAATCAAAGAAGAAAGATTTCAGAGCAAAGTCCTCCTTCCTCCTCAGAGCAATAATTCTTCATGGCACTTGCAATCATGCTCAAGAATGTTGAATCTCTTTCTCTTACATTTGAAAGATGGAAGAAAGATTTGAAAATAGACACGGAAGAGCACTTGGTTGGCAGAAAACATTTTAGGGGAAAAAAAAGGGTTTTTTTTTTTGCTATTGCCATTTAGGCCAGAGGAACCAATTTGTATTATTTTCTCTAAAAATGCTTTCATGTATTTTGTAAATAAAGACTCAAACAGGAGAATTTTAAGAATGGAAATGTTTTATTTACTGGCATACTGGGGACTTTTTAGTGGGGCTTGTTGCAATAGGACAAGGAGTAATGGTTTTAAACTAAAAGAGGGAAGATACTAGATATAAGGAAGAAATTTGTTACACTGAGGGTAGTGAAACAGTGGCACAGGTTGCCCAGTGAAGTGGTAGATGCCCCATCCTTGGAAACATTCAAGATTGGGTTGGACAGGGCTCTGAATAACCTCATCTAGTTGAAGATGTCCCTGCCCATGGCAGGGTTGGACTAGTTGATGTTTAAAGGTCCCTTCCAAACCCAGACTGTTCCATGTTTCTATGCTAACAGGTTTGGAACAACAACATCCAGTTCTGGGCTCAGCAGAGAGGAGTGAAACATCACCGAGTCAGGGTGCTACTTGTTTCCATTAAATGTTTTGTTAGAACAATGTTCAATGGAATCTTTCTTTTCTTACTGTAGTTTTATATAGGTATTAATCTGCCCCTTCCAGTGCTTAGCATTCACATGCTGGAAGAGTAATTTAAATAGCTAATAGATACAGAGTGTAACCATTAAATCTTGTTCATAACAACGTAAACTATTGGATGGCAACAATTGCAAGTATATGCCTGGCTTTGTAGGATGCCAACTCGTTGGCTTGGGACACAGAGCTCACCTTAAGAGACAATAAACATTTTATATTTAGATGTTTGTTGCTGAGCCAGATGAACATTAAAAGCTGCAGCATTTCTTCTTTTTTGTTTTGTTTTATGTAGAGGCCTTATGCAGACTGACGGCAGTCCTGGAGAGAGATCCAGCCTCGGTCGAGTGGGATACACGTGCAGCTTTTAATCAGAAACGACAGCTATAAAGCAGCGCTATGTGCAATACCTCTGAGACCTGTACCCGTCCTGGTGCTCACACTTGCATAGAGGAGGAGGTGAGCAGGATGTCTAGCAATAAAAGAATGATTACATTTGAAATTTCTGGAAGAGATGCAGGCATTTGTTTTTAAAAAGAGTTATTTCTGCCTATGTTTTTCTTCATTCCTGTCTCTTCTGCTCCTTCTGATAAGCAGTGTGGCTATGTTGTCAGAAGGATAAACTGTGAAGTGGGTTAAATGAGGTTTTCCTCTGGGGGAAAAAATGGAAGTGGCTTGGACCCATATTTTGTAGTTAAATGGATTACGGCTGTCAAAACATGCTGTAGCTAGATGATGAGGAAGGCTGGGTCACAAACTGGAGAAGCTGTGGGTAACTGAGGAAATCTGGAGGGTGGGTTGGTTGGTTGTGGGATATTTGCTTTTTAAGAGCCTCTCAAGAACTGGATAGCTTCAAGAGTAACGTCCAGCTGTTTTGGGGTCAAAAAAGAAATGCTGAATTGCCGCAGGAGGAGTGTGTGGGGGGGTTTCTGTGTCTGAAATAGCTTGTGGGCACCCCTGGAAGCACAGCATTGTGGGGACACCCCCAGAAGTGCAGTGCTGTGGGCAGTGAGGTGAAGGTGTAGTGGCACAGCTGTCACCCCAGCTTGCTTGTGTGTGCAGTTCTGTGCTTCTGTGGGAGCTGCCTGTGCCCAGGTGACAGTCACACCTTCGTTCTCATATTGTTTTAACGCTAGCAGATTTTATTTTGTCTACCAGTATTAGTTAATGGATTGACTCACCTTCAAAGCAGATCACTACTTCTTCCAAGTACTGAGCTGAAAATTGTGACCAAATCCTGTATATGATACTTTGTGCTGAAAAGTCGTCTGGAATGAAAGTCATTCTCTGCTTTGGTGGTCATCTGTTAAGGGAGGACTTCATGCATGCTGTACTTTGGGAAATTAGTGTGTATTTATTTCTGTGTTTAATTGGATTTTTGAACGAGTGAGCTTTGTTAATATCGTTGTATCACGAAGTTCGCTGGCTTGCCATAGAGATCTTCCCAAAAAAGAGTTAACTTCTAAATCAGATCATCCAGACGAAACACATCCTGAACAGCTGAGATGACCTGGAAGTGGTCATAGCCTCAGGTGGAGTTGCTGTTGCAATCACAATAACTTGGTTATCTTATTATGAAATTCTCCAGCTCCCTGAATAATTGCAGATCTCACTACTAAGCTTTCTGTAAGTGGAACCTCTGAGTCCCCAATGTAAGAAAAGCCTCAGCAGCTTTTAGTTATCACTTTGGCAACTTCCATCAAAATTTCTGACTAAACTTCAGAGCTTCCAGCTGCCTACTTGGCACTGGCTTTAGGGAGCTGAGCCAGGGCTAATGCCAGCCCCAGCAGGGTCTGCGCCTGCCCTCGGGCTGTGCTGACTGGTGTGATGCTGGTGGTGCTTCTGGCGCTGCAAAGGAGCCTTCCCACAAACACAAAACCAAGGCAGGAGTCAGCTACGTGAGTTTTCTGAAGGCTGGCCCCAAAGTGACAGCCTTTCCATTGCTACAGGAACATGAAAGTCAATAGTAAAGATCTGTAAAGTAACAAAAGTCAGTAGTAAAGATTTCATCCTTGTAAAGCCCCCCAAACAGTGACCTGTGTGAGGAGTACCTGCTCTAGGCTGAAGTTACTGAAGAGAAGAAAATGTGTTAGCGTTTAGAGGGTAACAATTTCCTGATTTATATTGATTGCGTGAGCTAAAACCAAGAAGTATGAATGCTTATCTGAGAAGTACAGCAGAAAATTGAACTTAAGGGGATTTGGGAGAATGTCTGTTGGAAGAAAAAAGTTCTGTTATATCTATGCAATTTTCTGAAAATAAGTGCACCCACACTCCCCCATTCCTTGGTGTTTTATTCCCTTTTTCATTTCTACTAGTTGTGAAAACTGGAAAACAGAAACTCATTTGGTATCCGTGTTTATCCAAATGGACTTTCTAGAGGAAAGAAAAGTTAAGAAGTGCCTAATGTACAAAACCAGCAGGATTTCTTTCAAACTAGGACAGGGTTTATCAGGCATAGAGTAGGCCTGGCCATTTCACCCTCCCAGGGTTTAACAGAGGGCTGGGATTTACCTGAACTCAAAGTTGAATCAGGACAACTGGAAGTCAGACTTAGGAAACAAGATTTGTAGTTGTCTCAATAGATATGGTGTGATTTAGCACAGGGGAGACAGAAAACACAGCAATGGTTTGTGCCAATGTTATGCGGAAGGAAGAAGAGCAAGCTGAGAGAAAACCCATCAGATAACAGAAATACCCAGTCATGATCTTACTGTTTGCAGTAGGGTGAACTGCAGCTACTCAGAACAAACAGAAATGTCAGAAACCGATGGGAGGGATGAGATTACCCAAAGGTTAGGTAGAAAACCGAAGCAGCTTCAGTATATTGAAATAAGTGGTCCTCAGACTGAAAGTTAAAACATTTCTCTTCTGTCAGTTCAGTGCTAAAGGACAACTGTAAACCCAAACAATGAAGGGAATCAGAGCAATGTACGTTTGGCTGCTTATTGCTGACAATTGGCCCTGGCAAAGGCTGAAATGGTTTCATGGGTATCAGCAGGCTGCTGCGTTCCTACCGTATTTGCAGTTAATGAGATTACTGGATTGTTGTGTGATGTATTAAGAAAAAGCGCTCATATTGTATGTAGAAAAGATGTCTGGGCAAGTCAGAGATGTGGAAAGACAAGATCAGAGTGAAGGTGTGGGACTCCTATATGGGGGATGTGTATTTCAGGGAGTTTGTCTGTTTACTGCTTGCAGAGAATAGAGATGATTTATTATGGAGTCCAAAAATGCCATTAGTATGCTACATTTGAAATGCAAACCCTAATCTTATTTACCATTGTCCTGTGTGAGGAATTTTAATTATTCTTTAAGGTTTTAAGGAAAAATACCTCCTGGGGGAAAAAAACCAAAGGGATAATGCTGCAGTAAACTGGCTTTCTCAGACGTAAGCTTTCAACAGTAACAAAAGAGAAAATGTAGAAATGTGTCAGCAATGTTCATTTTTTACTACATTACCTTGTGGAAGCAGTATACAAGAGCTATTAATATTTTATTGCAGAGATCTGTAACTGTGTTTGCAGTTGACTGATCTGACTGTACCATAAGAATTAAGTTGACAAACAGGCATTTCTCAAATACAGTCCTGGCTTTTGTTTGTTTGTTTGTTTTCACGGCCAGTCGTTAAGCTGTATCAACCAAGCCACTGTGGTGTTACGCAGGGTTTTCCTTCCCACACATTGCATTTTTATGCAGCACGTTGCATGTGGTGAGGTGCCTTGGAACAGAGCGAAACCTCCAGCCAAACACAGATGATGACCTTCTCTGCTGTAGAAGCGATGCTGTATAGATGCAGAACTCTTACTGCATACATAGTGGCTTAGTTGGTGTGGGTTTGTTTTTGTTTTTTTCTGGTTGCTTGGCTTTTTTGCAGTAATACTTCCCAGGCCTGATCCAGCTGAAAGTTCCCCACAACAAAAAGCCTGCTTTTATCATCATTTTATACAAGATGAACCAAAACCAAAAAATACTGACTACTCAGGTCCTGTTCGGTACTTGCTCAAGGCTGGGATGCTGCCACAGAGTCCAGCAAGGCTGGGGGTGCTCTGCTGTGGGGGCACCCTTTGGCTCTGATCTGGCTCTGTGATCCTGCAGATGGAGAGTTAGTTTCCCTATTTGGGTTTTTGTTTTCTGAAATTATATAATCTTAGGATAGATAAATAGATAAATTCATGCGAATAGCCTTGTTCAAGTTAGTGGGAGCAAGGAGAGAGCTTTTTTGGTGAGACTAGAACTGGTATTTGCTAAGAGTAACTATGGTGATATAATTATGAAATTTTATTGTTAACTGAGTGTACCATATACACTTTTTCATTTTTATTATGTTAATAATTTTCACTGTTTTGAGCTGTATTCTATGCAATTATCTGGCTCCAAAAATTTCCCCAAAGAAGCCTTTAATAATTTTCTCTATATAGGAAGAACCATGGTAAATTTTTTTCTATTTTTTAATTTCTTTTACCATTCTATCCCAAGCCTTGGGATACGGTTAATTTCTCTGGCTCTCTATCACTTCTTTTCTAAGAATGAGACTACTACATGGCTCGTTTGAACAACAGCAGCTGACAACAGCACTTTGTTTCAGACGGTGTTAAACTTTTGTTCCTCATTAACTTGAGTCTGTTGAAGACGCATTTGATATGGAACATCTAATTCTGGTATGATCCTGTTCTTGGAAGGTTTAGACTATACTGACGCAGAGGCTTTGTCACATACATAACAAGTTATTCTGATAATAATAGAAGAAAATTACTTTGAAAGAAATGCCACGTCTACGTGCTTAGAAATACTTGTGTTAAATTGTGTCCTATTGTTATAAGTTTCAAATGTCAAAGAAAATATCACAAGCTCAGCAAAATGTGATATATTCGTATTTCCCACAGGGCCAAATAATACCATCGTGGAAACTTTGGAAAAGAGTTTTGTCTTTGGACACCTTTCTGTTGTCCTGCCCTCTCTCTGTCAGTGTTGGGCCACTCTTCTCTCATAGCTGAAGATCCCTCAGACGAGAAGATCGAGAGCACTCTGCTCTTGCATAGCACCTTTTTTTCTCAGTATGTGTAATGGTCCCCAGAACGAATACTAGTAGCGTCTTAATATTGCTCAGATAATAATAGAGCTCAGAGTTGAGTTTTGGTCTTAAGTCATCTAGCTGTCTTTGAATACTCAGGATGTGGAGACAAATGCCTACCACAAGGTAAGAAAGAACAGGTTAAGGGACCTTGTTCCTGCCTTGAGTAGCCAGATTAATTCCTTCTACTTAGTCCGGTTGAGGGGAGAAGGGGGGCCCTTGCATGAATGAGGGTGTTGGAAGGTCTCTGATCTGCCTTAAAACCTGCTGCCTTACCTGTAGGGTCATAGAAGAAAGAAGAGTTAGGGTCTGAGAAAAGACAGTGGCAAACTGTCACGCCCAGCGTGACCTTGCAAAGGGCTATAGTAGTCCTGTGCCTCACTTTTCCATCTCTAAAATGGGAGAAGTGGTGCTTCCTTACCTGTATTTCCACCCTTCCTTGGTGTAGAGAGGCTAAAAACATTAGAGGCTGTGGAAGCGCTTGAATGCTAGAAAATGTGGTTTCTCTGATATATTTCTAATGCCATAGTTGCTGTTAGTAGGAATTTCTTCTTGTCATATACTTCTTGCTTCTCGGGCTCTCCCCAGAAGCCAGTACTTATCCTTGGTTAAAGTTACTGTGATTTGATGTAAAACAGTCAAGCACCACTACTGGAGTGAGACAGAATGAAGAGAACTGCTGGTGACACATGCTTCAAGGACACCAAGTGCATCTTGTCGTTGAAATATAATCTAATGCTGTGACACTACTTTTCTTCAGGCTGTATATAATAATGGGGGACAGCCTTTGGCTGTCCACTTTTTCACCATTAGAGAAATGCTATTTTCTTTTATTTCATCTTCACATTTTGCAATGTATCTTCTGCTGTTCACTGCAGAAAATTATCAAAGGTATGTACGAGAGAGTTTGTATTGATATCCTGGCAGGAGATGGGGTTTTGTGGGCTTTTCTATTTCTCTAGGAGTAACTTGGAGCATCCAGGACAGGCAGGGAGGTGGGTTTATATTTTCAGGGAGTGCATCCGTTTGTGTAGGGAGGAAGATCCCCAGGTGCAATTTTGATGCTGGGAGAATGAAGACCCGTCCTGGGAGCTGGACTTCTCCTAGGGCCAGCCCTGGGCCACTGCCAGTCATGGTTTGGGCATTGGAGAGATTAGGAGGGGGCACCTGAGCTAAGCAGTGGGTGTGCAGAGCCTCAGTAGTATCCCCATTGGTTTTGTGCTGGTGAAGAAGGGTGGCACCTCCCTGTGCTGCTGCAATTGGGGCTGCTCATGGAGGAGCCGCCCTGGGGGGTACCAGCCTGCTGCTGGTGGCAGGACGGGGCACCCCGGCTCCCTGGCTGCATCCTCCATCCCGATGAACACCATGGCCGAGATGCGTGACTCAGTTTGCATGAGGTTAAAACTGTGGTGCGTGCGGTGCTCTGGTGTCATTTCTTTTTAGCATATTGGAGCAGTATATTGTGCAAGTGAGTTACCAAAATATCCTGGAGCCCACTCACAACTTCAGCTGAGAATGGATTGTTTTCATCAATTTATTTTAACTTTTTTTTTTCCATCCCAATGAGTCTACTCCCCCACAATTTAGTGAGGCAGGGATGTACCTTCCTCCTCTGGCATAATACAGCATGGCACAGGAATATAGAACCAATTTGCGTGAAAATATGAAAACTCGAAAAATTATGAAAATAGGTTTATTTTTTTTCCATGCAAGTGTGTTTTATAACTCTTCTCATCTGGATTAATGCACACAACTCGCGTAAATGACCCTCAACATAAAGTGAAAGTGAGAGTTGATTCCTTTAGGCATGGAATTACTCATTTTTAACTCGATACTGGTGCATCAAATTGCATGCAATTTGAGGGTTGATAAGGTATTTATGTTTTTCCTTTAGACTGTAAATGAAACAGAGTTTTCAGACACTATTAACTCCTTTAAAAAACAATTCTCTGTGAATTTTGCGCTTTTGAAGCATGCCAGAAAATTTCTTCTCAAAACAGACACCATGTAATACTTGCTTATAGAAATCAAATTACATTGGGAAGCTATAACAACAATTGCAACGCACAAAGGCAGAACTTAATATTTTTCTCATCTCTCCTCGCCTACCAGTGATGATGACAACCCTTCTTTTACCCATTGGGAGTAAAATTCATGGTGACCTTATTACACTTTTTTTTCTGGGCTGCCACAGAGAAAGAGAACGTGTCACCTGATGGAGGTGCTTTAGAACTTCTCCAAATTCAAATACAGTCCAGGCACAGTTTTTTTTCTGTTATCTCCCTTTTCTCCTCAGCCACTCTCAATCCATGTTGTATTTGTGCATGAATTGCATGCAGTTTGCAAAAATATTGACTGCAACAGAGTAGCCCTAGTTAGTAAGCAGAACTGCCATGTCAGAGAGAACTGGGATTTTTCCCCTTCTTCTCTGTAGTGTTGATAAGGTATCGATTCCAATTCCAGCTGTATAAGGTGATTTTCTGTGGATGTTTTTCATGCATCAGTCTGAGCTCATGTCCCGAGGCTGATAATTTCCTGCTTTGCCATCTATCAGTGTTGGTCGCCATAAAGATACAGTTTTTGGGGCAGCTATTCACAGGGGCCGTGGTGGCAGATGTGGGGGACCGTGTTGTATCCCCCAGGGTGTTTCCTTCCTTCTGCTTGAGTGGTTACAGCTGCAGAGGCCATTCCTCCCTCCTGCCTGCAAATTCCATCTGCCCTTGACTGCAGGATGTCTGCAAAGAGTTTGGTTTTGAATCTTGGTTTGCCCAGTGTGTCATTTCCTTTTTTGGCAGGCTACCTCATTCCCCTGGGCCGCTCCTAGTGCGGTCCTTCTCAGGATTGGACCCAGAGCGTGCATATTTATTCTTCTCTCAGCATCTGCTCTTCAAATCTGATGAAACAGAGCTTGCAGCTCATCGTCAGGGCAGCACAGGGGGAAAGTCCTTGTGGTGCAAAGCTAGTGGAGCCGTGTCCTTTCCTGCCATCTCTCAGCTTGCCACTGCTTCTGGCACTGCAAAAGGGCAAATCCCCTTTGTGCTCCCCCCATGTAATTAAAACCTATGACCTGTGCCATGGAGAGCCCCACGAAGAAATAACCTCGTTGCTGAGCCACCTCTCAAGAGTCAGCTCTTCTCCAAAGAGAGGTTTCCACAGCCTTCCCCTCACCTCACTGCTGTGAGCGGTATGTTTATTGCCAGGTAAAAGCCCTTTTGCCATTGTGCAGGTGTGGAGCCCACCTGAAAGACCCAGATTCAGGAGGACCCCGCACATGGCAGTATTGGCATGCAAAGGCAGGACAAACCCTCCTTATAGCCTCCTAAAGATGCGACAACAAAATACCCCAAGCAGCAGAGATGCACTTTTGCATCACCAGTTGGGAAAGCTGTTACCTGCAAAGGTTGTACCTACAGTGCACATTAGGACTGAGTTCTTCTGTGGTGTATGGATGGTGCCTGGGGGTTATCTCTGCGATGAATACGAAAGTGCAGCATAGTCCTTGGCCTCTCAGCTGAGCTGCTGAATTTTTAGTCCCGCAGCTGGCAGTGACAGTAAAAATGGTGGGTTTGTGCCATTGCCAGTGATTTTGTTGTACCTTGGATTCAATACAAACCTGACACTTCTTTCACTGATGTAGTTAATATTTTCTCAATTGCACGTCAACCTGCATGTGATCAGAATCTGGCTCTTCTGAATTAAAAACGGGACTGTTTCAGCAGCAAATTTTCCGAGGCATCTATCCAGTTGACCTAAACCATTTTTAACACGGTAATTTAGAGGCAAAAGGCACTTCTATATACTTTGCTATATCCTGAATCATCTGTGCTTTTTCTCCTCGTAGCTGCAGTATGTCATCTTAGTAGAAGTGCTATAGCTGAAGCATTTACACTCAGCTCCAAAAGCTCTTTGAATATTCTTACAAGAAAAGGTTGCTTTATAGGAAAATAGAGCACAAATTATTACCGGTCTGGAACTGACATGGAGATTTGGCACTCCATCTGGAGTGCTTCCTTTCAAGAGGTATTTCTATAAATTCTGCCCTGTTCCTGATGAACAGACAGTCTCTGTTGTCAGTCTCAAACCGTATGCTTGTCAGACGTGATAAAGGCAAAGGAATATATACAGTGTGCGTTGGCTGATTGCACATTGTCTGGAGCTGTAGAATTTTCCTACACTGTTATTGCTTTCAGGTGATTTATTTGTGCAATTTCTTGGGGAAAGTCATCTGCTGGTTTCAAAATGCATAGTGTTATGATCTTAGGGATTTATACTCACTCTGTAAATGGGGGACTATCAGTGTCATCTGTGAAACTACACTAAGATAGTATGGAAAAATAATCAAGGCCACTTTTTGAACACGGACCTCAGCAGAATGACTGCAGGTTTATATTAACATGCCTGGCGTATAATGATGTGACTGGAGAGCAGTTGATAGTCTATCTAAGAAGAAGTACTACTTTTGGATAAAAATTATTGAACATTAGGGGCAATGAACAGAAGGTTTTAAAGGTGTGGTGTGTAGAATTTCCCATGTCTCGTGAAAATAAATG
>JAOXJM010000002.1:6390263-6407115 GCA_026413425.1 Tringa solitaria | reverse complement strand
GGTGTGTAGAATTTCCCATATCTCGTGAAAATAAATGTCTTACTTTCATGCTAAGTACTGTCTTTTTCATCCTCTACAGGAAATACTTCAACTCTCATGGAAATAAGTAGAGAAGATAATTATAGTTTCTTACTCATTTTTGCCCCCAGAGGAAGGAGACCAACTTTTCTTTTAAGACTATTCTTGCTGTAATTGAACCAGGGTAATTACTATGCAAACAATACCTACTTTTCTCATAGCTTCAGGAAATCTGTGATCTTGTTATTTGTTTGCTTGCTTATTTTCCACTGCCTGCAAATCACTGGCTAGATAAAGTAACGATTAGCCTGGTAAACCCTTCGATGGTTTGGATGGTACATTCCTTATGTAGAGTGGTGAGGTCCTGCTGCAGGAAAGGCTGGACAGTTATTTTAAGATGCCAGCTTGTTGCTCTCTGGTAATTTGTTATTCCTTAGCTGGGAGAAGTAAGCACACATGGTGATGTGGTGGAACAGGTCGTAGGGCTAAAGCTCTTTTCTGGAGGCTGGAGGAAACCATAAGGTATTTTCTGTATTGATTTTTTTCCTTATGCTGAAATTGCATACATTGGTGTTGAAATATTTCCTTAAGCAAAAATTGTTGTCCAGCTGTCGTATAATGGTGAAACTCCCTAAAATCAATGGACTTCTCTCCAGGCTGCGGGATGGAAAGCACCTGTAGACATAACACAGCAGTGCATAGTGTGTGTGTGTGTGTGAATCCTTCCATTTGCAGCATGTGTGTAGAGGGAAAGACGGTAAAATCACCAGGGTAAAATGGGACACATTGGAAAAAGTTCATTCTTTTCTCTTTCAGTCCGTAGCCTAGGAACATGGTGCTGTGATAGGAGGAAGCAGCTTATTGTAGTTTTCCGAAATATTAGTTTGAATTTTGTTCGTCTCTTGCAAGCCCGGCTGCAAGCTCTGCCCTTGGGCTGCCTGCAAGGCTGGTGTGGGGAGCTGTTCCTGTGGCTGGCCAGAGCCGGGCTGTCCCCCTGCCAGCACCTTCTGAGGAACAAACTCCACATTAAACATGCTGCGGCTGCGGCAGATGACCTTCCCTCACCACTACCTTTCTTTTAAGATGGACAGCATTGCTTTTTCTTCCAGCTGACACAGCATGATTCATTTACTGCGGGAAGCAGAAATATCTGTGTCACTTTGGGTCTGACTACCTCAAATCACATTCCCCCCCGCTTTTGTTTTATTGGCTTGTTGGTCATGGAAGTGCAACCTCCTACTGTTTTGTCTTTGCTGCTCTATAAATTACTGAATATTGCCACGTTTCACCAGTTCAGAGCCAGGCAGTTGTTGTGGTTGTAGCAAGCAGGTGTTCTGCACTTTTATATCCTTTACTTTCAACGTAGAGATTGTATTTTCTGCTGATCGTAAAAATGACAGGGCTCGTGGGATTCTTTGGATGCTGAATACGTGACTGTTTTGACTCAAGCAGTGAATTCAAATGGAAATATTCTATTTGTAAAGGAATTAACTGCTGAAGTACCAGCAGTGGAGCCCAGTTTGGGATCGTGGTAAAACTGCAGAACCAGCCCACTGGAGAGCTCTGTCACTTTCTGTCAAGTACCTGAAACTAAATGAAGTCCAAATAACTAGGATTTAGGGTTACTTAATATTTCTCTTCATTAGATCTGGCAGTATCTTTTCCAGTGCTACAGGTTTCTGAAATGCTATAAAGAAAATGAGCTGAAGAAATAGTTTTACTTTAGGAATACAGGAATACTTTAGAATTTCCTTTAGTTTTGCATTACTACATGCACAACATCTTTCTGCTCCTTAGTGTCTCCACAGATAATTTCTCAGCTGAGGCACTCTCATTAACCCTCTAGGAGGCCTTGAGCTCCTACTGCACTGACCAGAGCAACCTGAAGACTTTCAAACAACAGGGAAAATACGTTGTATGCTCCATAAGTATCAGTTAGTGTTGAGCGTATGCTTGTGAGTTCAGCTTGGATATGAGGTGTCCTTCAGCTCTATACCTCTGTGTGTTCTCTGTCACTGTATGTTTTCTGCACCTGATATACCCCTCTGTTTCCCCAAGATGAGAAATTATTTCTCCTTACACATTCCAGACACAAGTGTGCTGATTCCCAACTCAGCTTGTCTTTAGTGAATCGATACTTGTGAGACAAAGCAAATGCCATACCGTATTACGTGTGCACTACAGAGAGAGAGAAAGAAACAATATTTCCTTATCTATATTACTCTGTAATAACTCAAACCACAGCCTTCTTGACCAGCTCAAGTCCCATCTCAAATAACCAATGGACAGCTTATAAACTGTCTCTTTTGAACTTATTTGCTGGTGACTTAGTCCTCCCACAGAGACCTTTCTGTTGATCCTTTCTGACAGCAGATTTGTGGAGAACTCAGCATTTCCTTTGAGTTGCTAAGTTTCAGTCTACCTGTACCATCAGAAATGTCCGTCTTCTTCACTTTAGCAACGCTAACCTTACTTTTTGAGTGACTAAAAAACCCACTTCAGCACATTTTATATGCTCCCCAGTTCCTCAGACTTCTCCGTTAGCAATTCCTTCTGTACCCTTTTCTTTAACCAGTATAATTTTGCAGGATCCTCCACAGAAAATATGATCTCACTATGTAATATAGCTCCTGTATTTTAAAATAAACCAGCCACCCTTCAGTCCATTTTCCTCTCCCCATTCCATCTTCTTTCACCCTAAAGCTTAATGAACTGCTTTCTGATGTCTTAAAGTAGATACTTTCTTTCCAGTTTATCCTTATTTTTGAATTGAAACACCTTCAGCAGTGATTGTTCTTTGCTGGAGACCTAACTACATTTTCCTTTTTTTCTGTTATGTGCTATCTCTGGAAATCTCATATATTGACTTGGATTCAGGGATCCGTGCACACTTAGCAAATGCAAACTAAGGTTGTAGCATTCTGGACAACTCTTTGTGGAAATTCAGTTGACAAAATTTGGTGTTTTGCCCTTTCCTTGCTAAAGGTCACTTTATCTTTTTTTTTTTTTTCCTGGGTATTTTTTTTCTCTCCTCCAAGCACTGGAGACAGGACCACCCACCTACTGGCTGTCTCATGGCCCAGCCTGCAATGGGAGTGTTGTTTCAATGTGTCTCCCATCCTCACGTCCTACTTGCAGGACATTTGTGCTTTGCTGTTCCCTTCTGTGCAGCAGCATTTCTGTGTCTGCACAACTGAAATTCTGACTCAGGCTTCATCACCTCATGTTTGGAGTTAGCTAGGAGAACACTCACACTCCATTTATATTTGATTAAAATGCTGCTACTGAGGTTCATTTCTTACCTTGTTAATTGAAGCTCTTCACCACTCTTCTTGCATCTCTCCACTGGCTTGCTTTCCTTCCCTCTTTATGCTGTCATTCTTTGCTTTTTAAGACCCTTCCAGACCTGCCCCGTGAGACTATGAACCTGGTAACTCCTGTTTCTGCCCTGAAGATGGTGCCAGCCTTTCTCACTCTCCTGCTTCCTCTTTTCTTATGTTTCTTGCCAGGAGTGGGCAGAGTTCCTTGTGCAGCTCTGCTGGGTGCCTCCTAGGCTGGCCTTGAAATTCCCCTTAGCAGTAATGCCTGTGGGACAGCAGGCACCCCAGTGCACTGCCTTGTTCTGGCTGGTATCTATGTCCCCATACCGATGTCTTCTAGGAAGCAGTATTTGAGGGGACAGAGCCCACCTTGCTTTTCTCACCCAAAAATGAAGCCTTGGTAGCAAAGCACTGCTATAATGTGAATAATGCAGCTTACTCCTTGTGAAGATTCTGGGTTATCTATATGCATACGCTCCTCCTATGCAAATTGTTTAGACTGAAAGTATCTACATTTTATAAATGTGATTCTATAAATCAAATTGTTTTCACAGATCACACTTTCCTTTTATTGCTCTTTGTTATTTGAGGGCATATGGTAGCTTTCTGTAAAATGTCGCTTTAATTGCCTTCTGGATATACCCTATAAATTCTGACAAATGCTTTTAAAAGCAAAAACAAAGACATATTTTTCTTCTATTGGAGTTTGCTCAAAAAACTGCCTATACCTCTTCCATGGGGCTTTGCAAAATGCTGTTATGTCAAGAAGAATAATGCTATTTAATTTATGAATCATTAATATTTATTGCGCATGCAATCACTGGCATTTTGTGTGTGAGAGCTGGGCAGCAGCTAATAAAATTGGGAAGAGGTTATATATTTACCAAGGCTACCCAGATAATTTATATGGGATAGTTTTTGATTAATTTATTTCGTTGTGTAACAAATTCCCTGGTAGTAGCCAATGAGTTGGGTTTTTTTTAACTTATTTGCTGGCTCATAATGAATTGCTCAATAATTACTGCAAATAATTAAATTCCTTTATTATTAGGGATTTCTAAATGTGTTGAGGAAGACTTGCTTATGCTGCTATACAATTAAGCAATCAGATCTCAGTCTTATTTCTGAGTTGAGATCTGCTTATTTCTCACAAAGATCAGGACTGGAGACTCGTTATACTGTATTTTGTATAAGCGCATCCAGAGACCCCAGTGTATGATGCTGCTGCCCCAAACCACACGTCTGATTCCCTCGTGTGAGGAATTGGCATTGCAAAAACTTGTGGCAATGTTTAGCTTTACAATGAGTCCTGCAAACTGTGTGTGGCATCCTGGCCCAAGAGAGGGCTCTGCTGCTACAATCTTTTGAAAACAATGGGATTAGTTCCAGGACATAAATTAGATATATCTGCAAGTCTTTGCAGAACAGGTTGCCTGAAAATAACTTGTAACAGGGTTTTAAAATTCAGGTTGTGTTCGTTACTACTGATATGTTTGCTCTTTTCTGTTCCTGATGGGGAATAATATTATTTTCTTGAATCAGGTTCTGGTTGCAATGTAAGTTTTATTTCCCTAAGTATTATATGTGGTTTACTTTAGAATTAGCTGCTTCTAAGAAGGTTCCAGCTGATAAATTACTCTGGGAGATGCTCGCAGAAATGTGTGAGTATGGGTGATAGCCTTCCACATAGAACGGATGGGAATTCAGGCTAGTTTTGATTAATGCTTGGGTTCGGTTGTGGGGTTCTGGGGGGTTTTTTGTGTTGTTTTTTTTTTCTTTCCCCTAAATACTGCACTACTTGCTTCCGTAACAGAGCAGAGTCTGTGATTGTATGAGTAAGGTGATTGTTAGAGGAATATTATGCCTAATGCTCAAATACAAATTTGATTCCCATACAAATTGGGAACCTGGAAAGCAGCAATATTGCAGCCAATTAAGAGTCACAGTTAGCAATCAGCTAGTCAGAACTGAAGTGCTGCAGTGGTACGATTCTGGCTAATATTGATGTAAGAACACAGAGATAACGGAAGCTTTAGCTATGTGCCAGTGTTATACACAGGGATTAATTGTGGTTGGATCTGGGGTATTATTTTGGTGAATTATTCCCAGTAAGATATTCACAGAACAAGAGGGACTTCAAGATCTGTGAAGCACAACAGAGTGTTTTTCCTATTAGCTGGTTTGAGAAGATCTGATTTAGATTTGTCTTCTGGATTCAGTCATTGGAGCCTAGGAGGGTGGAAAAAGCTGCTCAGGCCATGCTCCAGATGGCAGGGTGGCAAGCAGGCCTGTTAGGAGGAGGGCAGGCTACGCAAAGGACTGCTCCTCAGGGTGGGTGTCACCTTAGACTCAGTTCTTGCACATTGGAAACCAGGCACAAATGTCTGAACGTGTATAAGGGGTTTCCCTTTTTGGGGACTCCAAATACATGATCTTGCAGAAAACTCTTCTTAAGTGCATTGGGAGTTTTGCTGGAATAAAGGTGGCCAGAAAGAGTCTTTTTCAGTTTTTCTTTCAGCACACTGGGGCTGGAAAAGATTCAGGGGAAAAAAACTTCACTGCTGGCAATAGTAAACTTCCAGCTCATGTGGCAGACCAGGGTCCCTCACTCGTGTTTTGAAGTTGCACTGAAATGGCAGTAGTTACAGTCTCGCCTGGTGTCCCTATCCATGAGAGGAGTCAGAGCTTTTTAAATAGGAAATGAAGAAAAATTAAAAATATGTAATCTTTTAACTCCTGGAAGATATGTTAATTCTCTTGTGGAGCTGGTAGACATTAGTTTGAATAGGGAAAGCAAACAAATACAGTTATCAGAAACTTCCACACTAACATTTTAATGAGCTGATCTTTGTGATGTGGAGAAGCAGAAGCAGCAGGATCATTTTATTTGTTTCCATACGGGTGCATTAGAAGCACAAAGCTGTGCTTTTGAGTTATGAGGAAAGATGAACATTAATAAACAGGCAGGTCAAGAAACCCCACAACACAAAGGATTTTGTTATTCCTTCAAGATTTGTCACCAGATGCTAGCCCTCCAATAAATCTTGCTTTGAGAAATAGTTTTTAAGTCTTGCTTAGGTCTGACGGCAGTAAAAGTCCCTTATGAACTCTTACAAGGCAATCTCAATCCAGCTGCTGGTGTTTAGGGCTACACAAGATGAAAAGTGCTGTAAATGACAGAATCTATCTTCTAATACATTTGACAAATGCGGGGGCTGAACCTGTGAACGATGGGAGCCTTTTTTATTGACTTGCCAAAAGCAACAGCTTTTGTTGCTTGCACAACTGAAATAAACAGTAAAAACATGCAGTGATGCAAGATGCTGAGTAATCATGTATCCTTCCAGTGAGCAGTAAATACCTTTTTGCTAACTAAATGCTATGTTCAAGAAGAACAAAACGTAGAGAAGACACAATAAACTTCAGAGGAAATCTGCCTCCTGGGTATTCAGTGCCAGGCTGCTGTTACTGTGTGACTTTGGGTAGGCTGCCTAGCTCAGGCTCCTCGGTTTCTTCATCTGAACCAGGTGGTTCATAAGGTCCTTCAGGTCATGGGATGGGGGATTATTACTCATGTGGAAGTATTTTTAGGAACTTGCTAATTACTGCAGTTTTGATAGGGTGAGCTCTCCACTTACCAAAAAAGTTTGTCCACCTTTTCCACAAAGCATAAATAAAAGACAGATGCTCGGCATTCAGCACTAGTAGTTGTTGTGTTACATCTGTGTATGTAGATATATATAGATCTCCTTTGCAAAATAAACAGCCCTTTTAGTTAGTATTTTAAGAACAGTGTTATCCAGGTAATATAATTCACCACTACAGTCACTAGCAGGTCAGCTTCTTGGAGAAACAATCCTCTCTGGGTTTATTGGTGTGAGATCTGTTGAAAACAGGGAAATTCTAACACCCAGCTGGATTTTGTCAGGGACTTGTGACATCAGAGAGGAATATTGCAGGGCTGTAGCTCACACTGCAACTCCCAGACAGGTTGCATTGCTCAGCGGTGGCTGGATGAGCATGATCTGGATGGAGACTTGGGATCCTGTGCAGCTGC
This sequence comes from Tringa solitaria, assembly GCA_026413425.1. Taxonomy (NCBI): domain Eukaryota; kingdom Metazoa; phylum Chordata; class Aves; order Charadriiformes; family Scolopacidae; genus Tringa; species Tringa solitaria. The sequence goes on along the minus strand of JAOXJM010000002.1, from coordinate 6,399,720 downwards.
TGGGGGTGTGGGGCCACCGGCTGTACTATGTGCCCTGTACCACAAGTCCTTGAGCTGACCGCGGTGAGTGAACTTCAGAAGCAGTGGTGTGACAGCAAAGCCTCCAGCAGAGGAGTGTGAAAATTCCTCAGGCAAACATTAATCTTTCAAGGGTACACACTCTATTGGTAGCCCAGCAGAGAAGTCCTCCTTTCTCTAGCAAAATAAATCCACTTCGAATAACTAAAATCTGTACTTAAACCCCAATAATACAATCATGGTATTTTTTTTTGAAAAAGCCACTTCCTCCTACATATGCCTTTCTAGCTAGAATGGGGGCATTGAAAAGATTAAATTTCATCATTCTGCAGATCTCTAAATATAATAACTATCTGCAATATATTGATGTTAGGTCAATGTATGGAAAACAGCACAAGAAGCACAAATTGCAGTGCCTCTCTTCAGCAGAAACCCATGGCCACTTATCGGACAAAATGATCTGAATCACTGATGGTTTAGCTCCAGCCAAAGCCCCAACTGCCTATTGCATTCGTCCTGCGAAGATTCCAGCAATATGCAATCTTTGTAAGGAGTCTTTGCCCTTGACACAGTGCAGGTTTTTTTGCATGTGCTAAAAGCTTGGATATAAAATGCTAGCTACACAAGTTTAACTCTTGTTCATTCTCGCCAAACTTTTTCTCTTAATTCTCCCTGCCTTTTAAAAATTCCCCCTTTATTCTTTCTCCCTGCTAGTTTAGGATTTTGCAGCAGCAGAGAAGAGAAGATTTTGTTGTAGTGATTGTGAAGAGTATTTTCCATACAGGTACCAGTGAACATAATGGCACTATACTAGTGGCACTTTATTTTCTACATGACCTAGATGTTTTTCTGGTCTTTCCACTCAATAGTCAATTTGGGAGCCTGCAGCAGTGAGCTGGAGGAAATGGGTAGTATGGTAATTTCAGCAGAGGAGGAAACTTTGGGGTAAAATCTGTAGCTTACTCCGCTTTTGGGAGATGAAAGTCATTGCCCATTTGCAGTACGGCACATAGGGATGGTGTGACCATCCCTCAGGCAAAAGCAGGAACCCTTTAGCACATGGCCATCCCTGCGCGCTCAGCTGTAGCAGCAAATTTTGGTCCCAGGACCACCTCTGCTTGACTGGCAGGGCTGTCCCAGCTGGCTGTGAGTTCCTGGCAGCATCCTGAACCTTGGCACCAGGGCTGAAATGGGTGTGCAAACAGCACTCATGGGCCCAGGCTGCAGTCTGTCACATATGTCTTCTACGTCCTGTCTCTCTTTATCCCGAGTAAGAGGCAAAGAATTGCCACTGCTGAGCATGGAAAGAGGAGCGTGGGGAGTGTCTGTGGAAAAATGCCTGAATTTTGGTCCTACTGCCAGAGGCCATGCAGTCTTGTGCTCCATTTTCTCTTTCTCAGGTTGCAGTTCATGTAGCCACGGGGTGTGCATGTGCAAACAAAAAGGTGAGAGAGTGGGCATGGGATATGTGGTGTTCTTCTCATGGTTCTTATAAGGCACTAAGTAAAAAAGTTAAAAGCATGATTATTTATTAATTCTGCTGCATTATAGGCATATGTGACCACAGACTTGCAAAAGACATTAAATTTGCAAAGTCAAGCTCCCAGAATACTTGTGCAACCTTGATGCAGCTCTCCGCGTGCCAGTGGTTAGAAAATGGCCTTTAACTTCACAACCGCAAACTGGAGGGAAGGCAGCATCACAGTGGGAAGAATGAATAATGGAGGTGAGTCACAAGCTGTTTCTTGGGGCAGATAATAAAAAAAAATAAAAATTGAGGACTGAGGGTGCAGTCAAAAGAATGAAGCAAGGGCATGTTGAGCAGTCTGCATAGTGTATAGCCGGAGATTGCAGGGCATTAGATGATGCCTTCCCGATGAAGGCTTGCCTGACTGGTGCACTGGAGAGCTGGATTTGCTCAGCGCCTTTGTCAGTGTATTCTTATGGAACAAGTTTTGTGAACTTAGCACTTTCCTTATGATTGCTTGTGTGATATTTTCTGTGATGCATCATTACGAACCCTGGGGTCTGATTTGCAGAAGTGCTGACTTGCAGCTGCAGATCAAGTCAGTGCTAGATGTGCTTTGAACCGATAACCACGACATTGTGTTAGCTGGTTCAAAAAGTCAGGTGTGAGGCATCCCATCTGGGCACACACAATTCTTGTGCCATATTGGCATTATTTTCTCTTTGCCTCAGTTCTTTTGCTGGAAGTGCCTGTGGGGGGAGAAGTCCCCAGTCCTCAAACAAACAGCATTTATTTTACAATACCTCAAACATTTATGAAGTGCTAATATAATCCCGACAAAAGCCCTAAGGAAATTGATAATTCTGTCTTCAGAGCAAAATTTGAACAGTGTGCAGTAAATATGTCTTGGTGGGCAAGGAGTATAGAGCTAAAGTGAGAACAGAAATAGCAGTTGGGCCAAGGTGGACTTTGCAAAGATATTAGAACAAAAGGCTGTAAAGTTGTTTAAGTCTAATCATACGAAAAAGAAAGTGGGCTGCTATGAAGAAAGAGGGGGGTGAGAAGTGTGGTGGTTGATGTGGGGTCCCAGGCTAAATGGACCACTCACCTCATTTTTTCAGTTAAAAGAATAATTTTGAAGGAGGAGAAAAGGGCCAAGTGAGTTGTGGAAGTAAACGCATGGAAATGTCAATAATAGACCAGATGCAGAAGCCATAAGCAACGGGAAATTTGGCAAGTTTTAGCCACAGCGCTCTGTGGGGCCAGTCATGTAAGTTAAATTTCTGGTCCTGGGGCAAGTACTTACTGCAGAATGATTGGGGCTGATCAGGTGCTATATGGCTGTAAAATAGTAAAGAAACTGTTGGAAAGCAGGGGGAGAGGGGAAGAAGAATGTAGCCAGCCATCACTGGCAGAAGCACAAGTGTAGGAATGTGCTGGGAGGGCGACCCGGTGGTGGGCATGATCAGCGCTTGGGCACCAAGGGGAGTGCTGAGACCCTGAAGTTAATTCTGTAACCATTCCCTGTGGCCATGTGCTTGGTTTAGATTCAAGAAGGCAAACTGGTGCTTTACTGATCCGCTGTGGAGAGGGTGGCATTTGCTTCTGGCTCTTATCTACCGAAATGTCTAATCCTCTCTGCTAGGCATTTTCCCTCACTATTGGCTGCTGGCAACACTTTACAAGTAGAGTCCATACACTGTCCTTTTAAAATGTGAAGAACGTGGGGTTTTTTATTATTTAAAAGTGTGCCTCTCAGTTTTGTTGCTTACTTGCTTGTTTTGCATCACAGGAGGATTAACTGGAGCATTTGGCTTAACTTCTTTATGCTGTGCACTTATTTGTATCCTTCCAGTACGTCCCCTCTGATTCATATTCTTACTAAAATAAGCAGTCCCAGTTGTTCCTGTTTTCTTACAATTTCACCAGATAAGCCATGATCTTTTGTGAAAGTCCTGGGATCATTCAGATAAATAGTATTTTTCTTTATGTGCAGATCACTTTCTGGAACATTAGTTATGTTTATCTTTTTTGTAGAATAAGTTTTATTAATAGGTAGAGTTTCACGAAGTTATTACTTGATGATTTGAGTTGGAAAAAAAGAGGAAAAAATGGACTGATCTGGAGAAATTCAAGAGCAGTTTACCCAACTTCGGCCCCAGGAAAGGTTCTGGGACAAATTATTAAACAGTCAATTTATCAGCTGCTGAAGATGAAGTGATTAAAAAAAAAACAGCCTATGGGCTTGTGGAGAACTAATCATGTCAAACTAATCTGATTTCTTTCTTAGGCAGGATAATTGACACAGTACTTAGGGAGGATATATAATTTGACTTCTATTTAAGCTTTTGTCTTTTTTTCTCCTGATATCTTTATATACTGCATGGGGAAATACGTCCATCATGAAAGCACTGCACACAATGGAGTAGAAACCACTCAAAACTAGTTGTAGTTCACTGCCAGAGTGAGCGGACATTTAAAGTGGGGCTGAACGAGACCTTTTTTATTCAGTATTTTCATCAAGGACTTGGGTAATGAACTGGAGGTTATGTTGGTCAAATGCACAGAGGAGATCAAGCTGTTGTGCTGTAAGGACAATGAAAGACAAAACTGGAATTCAAAGGGCATTGTAAATTTGAAAGAAAGAAGTAAATCAACAAGACCAGGTTCAGCTTTGCAAAATCCTGTACCCAGGGAAGGTAAGGGGCAAGCTGGAGTCAAAAATGGAGAACAGTAACTGCCCAGGCAATGTGGATGGCAGGCAAAGATCTTGGGACTGGACAACAGCTGAATATAGGTCAGCAATATGGTATTCTTGCAAAAACACACATTTCACTGTTTAATAAGGACATAGGCAAATTGGAGGTAACTCAAGGGAGAGTTTAGAAAGCATAGAATGTAAGTTGAAAGAAGTGAGTCATTCAATATAAAGACGAGAAGATAGACAGGTTAATGGTATCCCAATTTGCAACAGGTTTTGTGCAGAGGGTGGCAGCTAATTGTTATGCTTTTGTACTTGGGACAGGACAGTAAAGTGCCAGTTCAATATGGAAGAAAGCCATTCAGGTTGGAGTTCAGGAAAATGTAATATAAAATGCGAACAGATCCCTCAGAAGGGCTCTAGGCTCCCTCTCGAGATGTTTAACAGAAGTCTGGCCAGATGTTTGTTAGGAACAGGAGTTAAGATATACAAAACCACTCCATTAGTACACAGGACTGAAAAATAGGGTGTCTTGAGTATCAAATCGAACCTGCTTTTCTATGTCTGTTCTCCACCTCCTCTAGTAAAATAGTCTTTTTTTTAACCTTTTTGAATAAAATCACTTAACAGACTGAGCTTCCTCTCTGGATTTGTTAACTCTATGTTAATGTCTTCCTTTCCAAAACTGTTATTCTTGTGGTGCTGTGATAGCTTTTTCTATGTTCTATCTGCTATCTTGTTCACTTGAAATGTTTTATCTGTGGGACAGCTGTTCCAGCTAGGACAGTGAGAACATGCTCCGAGAGATCATTCTTAACTGTTTGATCCCGTATAATACCCGTTACAATTTTAAACATATGAGATAGGCCAAACTGCAATAAAGCTGGAGTGAGCAACTAGTGTAAAATACAGGCATGGGAGATGCTTCATAGAGCAAGTGGTAGAAAACCCCATCAGACTTCACCCAAAATGAAAGAATGCGGCAAGGCTTTAGTTATGCGGTTCTAAGGGGCTTTTGTTTTCATGTGAGCAAGTCTGAGAGGAAGGGAGAGGTTGTACTGAAATAACACATGAGAAAAGCAAGGTACATCACTGGAGCGTGATAGGGAGCACAAACTAGAGGGATGTGTCACTGGGTTTGTGCCACTGAAGAAAAAGTCTGTTTTATCTGTTTGTGGTCTGAGCAATGACAGGCTCTAGTGTTTGATCCTGTGGTCATGGAAACAGAACCACATACATCCTATGTAAGTAAACACGTTTCCATCTGAAAATTTCTTGGCTCCATCATGATATCCTCCTCCTAATCAAAACAACTCTCGGGATCCTGAATTTTGATAAATTGAGTTAAAAATGAGCGAGTGTTACAAAACCTCAGTTTAAAAGAAATACCTCTCACACCAAGTTAGCTGGTATCATTATTCTTCTCTCATGGTGATGACAGATACTGCCACTTTCTTAAACAGCATGCTCCAAACAAATGAGAAACCCACTGTCCTTTTCTCACTCTGATTTCCATGATCTTACACAAGTAAGGCAGAGGAGAGATGCAAACTTTCACTTGAGGATCCAAACCTTCTGTTTTACTTCTAATCTCAACCAACAAAGAACTAGAAAGCTGAAATTCTTTCAATCTTGTAAAGGACTGTAATAGGGGAGCACAAAACTCAGGCAATACAAAGTTATTTAAATCCTGGAGATCTATTGGAAAGCATTTGCTTTCAGGCTGGGGTTTGTTGTGTTGTTTTTTTTTTCTTATAATGCAAAGAAACATATTCTTATAATGGAAGGAGCAGAAAGATTTCTCTTATTGATCAGGGTTCATGTTCACGGTCTTCAATATCACAATGTACCATATTAAAAAGTAATATTTTTTTTATAATTAAGTGAATTTACTATATATAAAGGTGTATCACAATATACTTTTAGTTATGTTTAGTTAGAGCTGCAGTTCTACTCCTCAGTCTTCTACAACTGTTTTCTCGCGGGCAGATCAGCTTGTAACGTGAACCAGCACCTTTTCTTCTACCTATAATGGTGAACTACAATGGCTTTGTTGTTCAGTGAGCAATCAAATGTTGTCGGATTTTCTAACTCTGGATATATCTTGTTTCCTATATTGCAAGAGAGAATCAAAGCAGATATGATGTTTTGAGAAGGTGATTTTAGAACTGCTGTTACGTTTGAGCCATCTGAAGACTGCCTGTGCCCTATGTAATCTGGGCATTTCCTGAGTGAGGGGTAAAATGTTTTTGATTGTAGCAAAGGGTAAAAAAAATCCCATCAGTTTTCCCTGATAGTAACACCTAGATGTAGAATAAGTCCTGACATGAGTAAAGGGGTTGTTCTGTTCCTTCGGAAATAGCATGGGCAATAAAGAGAAGAAAAAGCTGACCTTTTGCCAATGATAATGCATTCATGGGTCTGTACAGCTCAATATCCAGTGCCTTTATGAAATTCTTTCATATGACTGACACATGTCAGATCAAGCTCTTAAGGGATATCTGGCATCATATATACAACAATTACATGTTTGATTGCACAGAATATAGTATCAAACGATGCCAGCAGCTCCTGTTAATGTCAAAAGATAAAATCAAGCCCAACTCCAGAGCATATCTTACAGACTTTCTAGAGCTGTCACACTGTGGTATCCCCAGTCTTTGTCTTTGGTTCCTTTTGCCTCTAACATTAATGTTTCTTCTTGCTTCAACCCTTGAATGTGTATTTTCAAGTTGTATAGTCAATGTAATATTGAGATGTAAAGCTGTGTATGTGGGTGCCATATGGTGAGTAAAATCTCAGGCTGCTGTCTGTGACCAAGAGTCGCATTCAGAGCTGACTTTTGGGTTTCTGTTACAGCTGCCAATCACAGGCAACAGGTACCTGGGATGGCATAAGGGTGCTATTGGTGTGGTATTATTTAGCCTCATGGTTTTGTCTGTGCCAAAAGCAGGTATCAGCACCTGCATTTATGTGGTCTGTCAGCAATGTCTCTATGATGAAATGTTTTACTTTTCAGCAAAGAGTCTATAAAGTTGCTTAAAAATATTGGAAGGGCCAGACTGATTTACTGTTATGTCCTATAATGATGGTTACTGGATGTGAGAAATTATCTTGAAACTAGAATCAAATCAAAGAACACACATACATTCAAAAATACATGAGGGACTTGCTGCTTCTTGATATTGGGGGAAAGGTGTGTCCATGTGTTTATGCATTCATATGTCAGAAGATAAACAAACCTGTATAGAGGGTTGCTTACATTTGCTTTCTATTTTGTGTTATCAGCATTTGCTAATTACTTACATTTTATGCAAATGCAAAAGCATTTCCCATGTTTCCGTGAGTGTGAAATACAGTCTCCACCAGTGAGAAGAAGACAGAGCATTGTGCTGGTTTGAGGAGGTGTGCCAAGTCCTTGGGCTGGTAAAATGTAGAAAAGACAGAGTACCCAGGTAGTATGTTTGCAAGATCAGATGCAATAATATATTTTCTACTACTGATTTTTACCCTCGCAGTTTGGTACCGGAGTCTAGCTAGGGATAGTTTCTTTCCTCGTTCCAATGCTTAGAGAATTTGATGTGCCACAGCCTTGAAATAAAGCTTTTAAAATCAACTCTGTTATCCCACAAAGTTTTTGTTTTGTTTTTTTTTTTTTTCTTTTCTTTTTTTTTTGGATCTCTGGTTGTTGCTTTTTCCAACAGTGAAGTTTCATTCAGTCCTAATTCATGGCAAGCACCCAGACAAGTTGTCTGCTGTCCTTTTTGTTTAGTAGCAGTCTGGCAGCAGTATCCGCTTCCAAGACTTCAGTTAGATTGACATTCATGAGCAGAAGGTATGCATTTCACCTTCACAATGCCCTCCCCAAAATCAGCATGATGTTGTGCCATATACATAATTTATCACTTATCCCATGACAGTAGAACTACACAAGGATGTCTCTAATGTTATCCAGGGTGACAAGAGAATGATTTTTTCTGTGTCACTGTTTCCATCACACTGCTTATCACCATGCAGACACTTTGTCCATGAAAATGACCTCACCTCTTTGATAACCTTTGTCAGAACATTGACCAAATGCCAAATTAAAGGATATTTTAGAGCCTACTTTTCTGCCATCCCTCATGTAAACTTGCTAATAGCAATAATTTCTCCCAAATAATGGGAGACAACCACGTAGACAAAGATGTAGAGATGGCATTGCTCACTGGTAGCATGTGGATTTTTAAAAGCTGAGTGGGGAACCTTAATCATTTTGCCTGCTTAATTCATTCATTAGCACATCTACTGTGGCTGCCAACAGGGCTAAATACATTCTTCATTTTTAATCCCCAGAAGATGATTTTGAGGAGCAGGGCATGATCTTACTTCCCCTGAGCTCAGAGGGAGAATGTTTCATTGGCTGCTCAGGGGCAGGTCTTCTCCCAAAAGCAGAAATGGGGTGAGCTCCTACACTTTGAACCATTCTCCTGACATGAATGTCATGATTTTGGTACCTGACTCTCCTTTCTGCCACACCACAGCACCTATGTAGGGCTTTGCAATTCAGCTTTTCAGAGAAGGGGAAATCAGCGATGCGAGTTCGGTGGGCAAAGGCAATTTGTTTCACTTAAACATATATCTGAGTCCTGGAATAGACAGGGATGTAAACAGCAGTTCTGCCTTCCGTGCTTTCTTAATCAGAGCTCACAAACCAATTCCTGTTTCCCAGGAAACTACTGGGTCACAATAATTACTTAATTATTTCTAGATAGAGATAGTAGATAGGAGTATGAAACTCCTGAGCTCTGCCTCAGTCTTTTCAAAGGGCTATCATATGAAAAGCTAAAGAAAATGTATTAAGGTTTTCTTTAAAGATGAAAAACACGTGTCTTTTAAACACAGCTTTTGAGTGAGATTTTTTTTTTAATACCTGGTAAAAAACTCCCTGAAAACAGTTCAATCTGAAATAACTTCTTTTGCTTTTTCTACTAAAATAAGATTGGAGAAAATCTATAATTTTTAGATAAAATGTTTTTCATTTCAGTTTTATAGGAGTTATGAAAACATAACCACATGATAAATGTATATAAAATAAAAATTGAAATATGTGTTTCTGAAATTACTGTTTCTGAAATTATTATTAATACTTTTGATTTTTTCTACATTCTCCTTTTTCTCCATTTTTTTTTTCTATGGTGGGTGAAATAGCTTGACAAACTACCGTGTTCTTTTATATGACTGAAATATGTAATTTTAATTGAAAGAAAGCTTACAGGGTTTTTTTTTCT
>JAOXJM010000002.1:6346986-6357293 GCA_026413425.1 Tringa solitaria | reverse complement strand
AAATGTTTCCCTACTACTAACCAAGACAATCTCTTCTTACAGGTTAAACCTGTGTTTATACTGCAAAGGTGTGAAATAGAGGCAGAACATAGCTTGCAAGTCTATATACTGTGTCTCAGAGAAAATATTTATGTTTGAATTACAAATACTACAAAAAAATACAAATTTTTGATAGAAAGGCATCTGCAACTTCAGCAATGGGGAAGAAATGTTATTGCTGACCATAAATGCAGAATGACATTCATTTTGAAAGATTCCCTTCCAGGCAACCTCCACTGCTGTTGGTTTTCTACAGATCTGTGCTTCCAAAGTGGTGAGACAGAGCTCTACTGTAAATCACCTTAGCCATGCATAAGTAAGGTGAAAAATCAGTTTAATAAAGTGAATGTAATAACTGAGTTTGAGCTCTATGTTAGCTGGGAAAGTTACTGAGATTCTTTTCTCTTGATTTGCATATAAGAGTCATTGTCTGAAGATCATATGTCTGTTTTCAGACTTAGAAGTCCTAATTTGATTAAGCTGGGCTTCATGCCATATTTTTCCTATTATTATTTCATATGGGAGATCAAACTTGAGAAATATTCCTGCCCAAATTTTTAAATTACTCACTTTAAATTCTGGAAAGAATACTTTATTGAGAATAATTTTTCAAAAATTTAAGTTAGCATATTCTTTACTTTAAGAAGCAGTTGAACTTAACCACTTAGCTTTTTGGTTGGTATATATCCCACTTGGAATGTTCCCTTCAGTGTTTGGCCTGCTGATATGGGCTCAGCTGAGTAAAGAAGAACCATTTTAATTAATTTTCCTTGAGGGTGTGGTTTTGTGTTTGTTTATCACTAATTTATTAGTACTATTAATGATTCGGTGGCAGGAGCTGCAAGTATGGTGGATGGAAGGGGATTATGCCTGTTTCACCCCTCCAGGTTCTGGAATGAAATAGCTATTTTTCACAAAAGTGGACAAGTAGTAGCAGAGAAGGAGTGTTGAAGAGGACAAAGAGTTCTCTGCCCATCTAAGACCTGCTGGATGCAGTCTCTTAGTAAGTTTGTATGTGTAAGAGATATTAACAGCTGTTCTAGAAAGTAATTTTCTGTGTGTAAACCAAAATAACATAAACCAAATCATACTGTATTCCATAGAAAGCTTTCAGTAGAAACAATTTTGTGTTAGAAATGCAGTTTTAAAACGTGATTGCTGAAATGTCTTTTTAATGCAAATACCAGGTCACTTAAAATGTCCGGGGAAAAATTGAGCCATCAAATTTTGCTCATCAGTTTCATCTAGATCTAGTAATTATTTAATCCTTTAAGTAGTACAACAGCATATAAAACGTTCAGCAACTAAAATAGAAATGATAGTTCATCCAGTGGGAATGTTCACAGCTTTAGTCACTCTGCTATTGTACCAGTTCACATTGTGAGCATTTTTGGAAATGCCACAGAATTATTAGGCTGGTATGGAAGTCTTCATAGATGTTTAAGTTAGGAAGGCAAAAAGAAATTCCAAACATTAGGGAAGACCAGGCCTTGCTCAGTAAACCATGACACCAAACGCACATTTACTTCTGCAGTACTGCCTTGCTCTGCTATTAAATGCCCCATTTTCAAATCCAAGTAGGATGGGAAGTGCACATGTCTTTGTTTTCATGTCGCTGCATCTTGTGGTTCAGATCTTCAAAGTCCAGCATCATTGTTGCTTACAAGGTGGCCTTTTCAGCAGCAAGGGAAATGTCATCAAGTGACACCACCTAAGCTCATCTGAAGTGCAAAAGCACTTTAACAAAAGCAAATACTTTGTATGTGCCATTCCCTTTTTGCCCAAACTTAAATGTGCATTTCAGATGGTTGGTACTTTATGCATCTCACATCATTACCTAGAAGTGGAAGCTACGTTAGTCTATTACAATGTTTCATATTATGTCTGAGGAACACAAACATTTTCTGATGAGACTGAGGACTGAAACATACTGAAACATATTAATGCAGTTGAAATTTTCCAGCTCCCAAAATAGAAAAAAATTGTCACAAGGAATAAAACTAGAATAGGTAATATTACTATCTGTACAAATACAGTACAAAGGCATGTGGTCTGCATCCATATTGTTTGGCACTGTGTTCTGTCTGGTTTTTATCAGCTGAGCTGTCAAAGATGTGTATGAGCAGAAGGTGCTGCCTCTTGGTGATGTGGTCCTTTGGGTGATCGGCTCCTGGTGACAGGAAGAGGGGTTATTATGTCATTGGTTCTGTCTACTGAATGCCGAGTAAAAGTGAGATTTTTCATTCCTTTGGTCATTGGAAGATCCTCCTGCACCTTTGTGAGAATTAACAGAAAGTAATGATGATGTCTGGGACAAGTTCCAGGACTACGTACACCTGGTTAGAGAAGTGGGTAGGGGAAATTCAGCTCTGTCTAACAGCTCGTCTGCAAACATGTGCTTTCCCATACCACACTCTGCTGCTGCGGCTGCACAACCCTCCTCCCATAAGATCAGGGCTCTGTCCACCCCAAATGGTTTAATTGCATTTCCTCTTTAAATAACAGTAATTAGTTAAGGTTTCCTAGGAGTCTCAGAGGGATAAAATCAAGCATTTTTTTCTGTGCATTGCCGCTTACTTTTTCTCTGAGACTGCTGCGCTGTGTAGATGTGCTTTGAGAAGGCTCTTGCAATGCATCAGGGAGACAGATGTATTTCATTTGTGATTTCAGTGATTTCCATATATGAGAGGATCCTTAGAGATGTCTATGCATGAAATGAATGCAGCTGCTCAGGTTGTTGCCTAAAAGAACAAGCATACGGAAATTAAATATGCCACTAAGATGTTCTCATTTTCTGCCTATTCTCATTGATGTAAGCTTCCATCTGTCTGCCCAGCTCTGAACCTTCACTGTCATTTACCACAAATACCTCTCCTCCACCTTCTGCCAAATACTGGCTCTTTCCACATTCTGATCGATCCCTACAAACTGCAGGCTATCTGTAAGGAAACCTGAAGTCATCACTCTCTCCCATGCCAACATGTAACTTAATCCCTGGCTCTGCAAACTGGCTAGGTGAGGGTGAGGAACTGGAGAAAGACGGTAAGTTGCCTTGGGCAACGCTCTGGTTTCTGCATCTCCCCACTGTATGGGTTGTCCCAGATCAAAGCTTACGGTATTTCAGGCAATTGTATAAAGATACCCCAAGATTTATAGATTTTTCCATGCCCATTTGGTGGAGTGGTGAAGTTTGAAGGCTGGCTAATATGAATCTCTTGAAAAAACTTTCCTCTTCTTTTACATATTCCTGATGTGTCTTGCAGTGCCATTGCCTGAGAGGTCTAGAAAACAACTGGAGCAGTGCAGGAAATGAGAGTATCCAGATGGCTTGAACTGTAGCCAGGAGATTCCTGTTGGCAAATGTAATATATTTTTCTGAAGCGACTGGACAATCTGGCCTGTCATGTCTTTGTGAAGTACTTTGGGGCTGAAAAGTACCCTGCACTTTTTTTTTTTGGTAAAGTACTGTGCCTTGAATCCTCAAAGGTTGTCTGAAAGCACCCCAAAGCCAGCATGAGCTCAGAAAATGACTTTCACCTGTGTGTTCCTATTTCCTGTGATGGGTTCTTGGGTCAGACTGTGCCATATCCAAGCAGGTACAAGATGCATCACTACGTATATGATGAAAGGGTTGAAGATTTCTTTGTGATGCCATGCCCCATGCGTTTCTGCTAACATGTGGACATAACTGAATTTGCTACTCTGACAGAGGAGGGTGCAGCAGTGGAAGGACATAGCAAGGATACCTCTATTCCTCTGTCTGTCTGTCCCTTTCTGCATGGGGGACAACCCAAGGTTGCTCTGTCAAACAGCCGGGCAAATGCTTCTCCAGTGCAGCCAGCAGCTCCAGGTGGGGCTTAGCGCTGTTGTTATACGCAGTCAGTGTAATAACCAGAGTCATAATACAGGTGTGCATTGCAGTAAGTGCTGTCACTGAGACTTTGTGCCAGTGGTGTTCAGCTGGAAATGTGTAAATTTTTGTATCTGTTGGAATTTTATGTCTTCTTTTCATACATCTGGCTGCTGGAAAGTGGATGGCAGTTTGGCTTGGGCTTTGGTGTGTCTCAGAGAGACAGTTCCTTTTGTTCTCTTGCAGAGGCAACACCAGTGGTACTAAGACATCATGTTTGGATTCTTGTGCTCGATTTTGCCCATGTCCCTTCTCATGTAGCTAGGAATTCATTATGATTTAACCTTGAACCTGAAAATTTCTTTCTAGCTCAAAGGCTCAAATACTTCTAACTGAAAAATCTTTCACTTTCAATTCATCTGAGAAAGAACTAAAACAATCCCACAATTTCACTTTTCTTTGCTAACTAGTGGATATAAATCAGTTAATGCAGATGGGTTTCTCTGAACAAGGGACAGCAATACTCTAGAGGGCAGGCTTTGCCTGTATTAGAAAGAAACATTTCCAGCTAAAGCCCAAATTCAGTCAGCCCAAATAACATTTCAACTACTTAGCTTTTTTTTATTCATAAATCAGACAAATCAATAATTGTTTGAAATGTGAAGGTTTTAATTTGCTGGCATTACATGAGAAGTAAAGGCAGCATTAAATTAAAGATGTTACTGTGGTGAGGTCATGATGTCTCTGTGAATATGCAAGTCACCTTTTCAGTGCTGTTGGCTTTTCTTTCCCACTGGCTATAAGTAGGTTTTGTGTTGAAAATTAGAAAAGGTCAACATCTAGAAATCCAGTTATTTTTAGGTTTCTTGTTGAGCTAGTTGCAGTTGCAGAGAATACAACATTTTAAGAACACATGTTGCTCTTCCATAAAAACACTTGTAAAGAATTTGCTGGGAGGTCTCTGATGGTCTGCTCAGCAGTGGTATTTGTCACCTGGTCTTGTCTTAATTGGTGGTGAAAAATCCTGGGGTGAAATACATTATCTTATCCTACAAGGACTGGGTTAGTGTTAGTATTGCTGTGCGCTTACAGACTGACAGCTGGGAGGGTAAACAACTCGCTTTAATTATTGGTGTTTGTAATGAAAGTGAAATGGTATAACTATGCTGTGATCAATGCAGCTGGTAAAATCTACCTTTCCTGAGGATCTACTCAGATGTGCTGTGGGTATAAGCCTGGTGTCGCAACCTGTGTGTAATCTGCAGATGGACTTGCCAATTACTGAGATCAGCAGCACTTTGGTGTGGTGCAGAACAGCATTTCTCTTCCTGGCTTGTGAAGCTGCCAATCCACTTTTGGTCAGCTCTGTGCTCAGCTGAGATGTGCCAACAGGCACTCAGTTGCCAAAATGAATATCTTGAGTGAGTGATCCTGGAGAAGGGAGTCTGTGAGAAGGTGAAAGGAAGCTGGCTTTTATTCAGTGTTTTATGATTCTCTTTATTTTTATTTCCTATATATAAAGGCTAAGGGAAAAAAAAAACCAAAGATAAAAAGGGTATGGAAGAGCTCTAGATTGTTTAATAAAATCCTATCTTCCTTGTCTTTTCTCCTGGGCTGGTCAGTAAGGGTAGAGAAAAAAATAATCTTTGTGTGTGTGTGATTGTGTGTTTCAACTGAGTGAGGAGGTTGAGATCTGTAAAAAGGTGAGAGACAGTGTATAATTTAAACATCAGTTTGAAATGTCTGTCTCCTAATTATGGTGTGTTTATATAGCAATTTTGCTTTTCTCTCTCTCTTTGTTGTTTTTTTTTGGGTTTGGTTTTTTATTTTTTTTTCTCCCTCAGACCTTTACAGCTCACCTTTTAAGGCATTCACAGTCTTTGGACACAGAGTGAAATGATTAATAGCCTGTATTGATTTTTTAAAATGAGGAGATACAGTACCATGAAGCAGGGAACAGCAGACTTAAATTTTCCATTATGTTTTCACTCCTGGAGAGAGTGCTTGGAAATGACTATTTCTATTGGAATGTCAGTGACTTTCTGAATATTAACAATCTTTTCTTGTGTTTCTTTTAAGGCTGATAAATGGTTCCATTTACATTTTTTTTCTCCTGCTAAATTCTTGATTCTGTTAGGAAGTTATCATATTAAATGGGATTTTCAAACAAAGTTGCAGAAGAAATGGATTAGTTGTCTGTCTGTCTGTACATGATTACCAAATGAACTCAACATTAAAATGGTGGAGCAATGGGGCATGCAGACAGAAAAGATAATTTTTAAGGGATCTGTGAAATTTAGAAAGCCAATTACTATTCTGCCATTGGAGAATTTTTCACTAAACATGTCCTAGTAAAATTTTAAACACCTATTAATTAATGTTTAACTGATTCTTAATGGCAGTGAAGTCTAGTGACAGTATGACTTCCACATGAAAATTAGTCTGACGTTGGCTCTGTGGAATGGGGAGATACATCATTGTTAATATGGTAGCCCATTTATTACCCTCGTGTCTTAATTCAGCTGCATTCAAGGGCAGTGAAGTGAGAATATCATAATCAGTTTGGGTAGGAATTTAAATTAGAGGTATGTCAACATGGTGGCTGTGCACCAGTCTAAAGGTCGGGGAGAAAGGCAAGAGGAGCTTCAGGGAACGGGAGCTGTGTGAAATTGCTGATCCTGGATGCTCTCAGCCACAAGCTGCTGTGAGCAAACCCCGACCCTGTGCTAGGGAGATGCCTCTTGCTTCTTCAGGTGCCATTGATGTTGAGGGTGGGCGTGAGGCACTTAAAAGACCTTCCACTGAAATCCCTTTTACAGTTCTACGTGGAGCCAAACCGTGCTCTAGATTTTTCTCCACCTGACCTGTCTTTGTTGCAATTAAGGTTGCCAGTGAACCACTAAGGATATTTAAGGCTTTAGATCTTACTAAAGACCAAAATTCCTGTCTTTCTCCCAGTCCATCTTGTCCACAGCTTTCCAAACAAAGTCTCTGTTGCTGATAAGGGGGAGCTTTGTCTCAGGGGGGCTCGAGTGTCACCGACAGGAACGGGGAGCAGAGCAGCAATGTTCTTATCAGTCACCTGGATTCAAATAGACCATGTTGCCCTGAGACTACAGGAGCAAACGTAAGCCAAAGCTGACCTCCAACAGCCACATGTCTTTTAGGAGGCAAACTTAGTGGCCGAGCAATGCACTCAGATGTATGTAAAGATAATATGTCCTGTCAATGTGAACAGTGTTTTCAGTGCTGCAGTAATTTATAGGACAGTTTCTGCCCTCTGTTTGGTTCAGGAAGGAATTTGGTCAGTACAATGTTTTAAAAATAAGCTGTGAGATAAGCAGGGCTGTTGGTAGGGGTTTTTTCTTGCCTCAGGTATTTTAACTTATAAACTTGCATGTTATTTCAGAGGCATTTTGGCCTAGTCGGAATGATTTTCTACTCCTGGCCTGACATCTGTAATTTCCAGTTATTTTTATTTCTAAGCTGCTGAGATATGAGGAACCAAGCTCTTCCTCTCCTCAGGTGTGGGTGGAGGAAGAGTACTAAAACCTCCAAATAATGATCTCCTTGCAAAATCTTATCTTCTTCAGCCTTAGCCTTGAAATTCCTACAAAGTTCAGGATCTTAAAGGGAATTCAGTTTTGCTTCTGTGAACCGCTATCTGTGTAGCTATCAATGAGCCTATTCCCTCTTGCCCATGCAGCTTCTGTTTGCAGCAGGCCACCAGCCACACATGCAGAGGCACAGGAATGGAGGAGAAGCCATGGCAGGATGGGAAACTTGGAAATGCCCATGCCCGTTTCTGCCAGGAAGACTCTGAAAATTTCAAGATAATGCAGAAGTATAAATACAGCTTTCCCTTTCTTGACTGAAAACTGGAGACAGTGCGAAAGGGTAGTTTTACAAACATTGACCTGCTCCTTTATCCACAGTGAACTTTGAACAAAGGCTCTGAAACTCTGGAAAGGGTGTGCAAGTTTCCAGGGGGTCTCAGTGCTGTGCCTGCATGTTCTACTGGCTGTTTTTATTTTGCTGTCCCATTGGTTTCTGAGTGCCGTAGTTACAGTTGCTTAACATGATATTAATGACTTGCAGTTCGAGAGGTAAAGCCTGGGTTTTGCATGGAACTTTGTCCCTTAGCAGAAACTGGGACCTTGCATGTTTCATGTTTCCAATCTTGATTCTGGTCTCTTCTCCATTTCTCTTAACCACCCTCTCTGTTCCTGTGGCATGAAGAGGAAACCCCACACCAAGAGCACGGGTGAGTCATCTTACTACAGTTTCACCCCCTGTTTAGAAATGCGCATGGTGACTGCATCCTGATCACTTGTCAGATCAGCTGTCAAAAATAGTCAAGAATAAGGCTTCTTTCAGATTTCCTCTACTTTTTTCATGTGGGCTCTGACTGTTAAATAACAGTGTGAGAATGAGTAGCTCTGTATAAAATTGAATTTGACTGCAAAAGATGAATTCTTCATGTAAATGATTGTAGAACTGTATCGAGCACCTTTGATTCAAAGTACTATGCATGGATGCTTGAAATATGACCAGTAATAAATTCAGTGCAAGAGAAAGTTGAGAATTTCAGTATTACTAGTGTAGTGTTCTGGAAAAGATGTTCATAAGATGATGCTTAACAGTCTGTGAAATCTTTTCCTTTTAACTTTTAGAAAGGTTGCCCTTAAACCTTTACTTCTGCGATAGGCAAAGTGGTTTGGATTGAATTAAGGTGGACCTGATTTTTCCTTCCAAACATGAAATAAACACAATCTAGCATTTTCCTCACTGTTACATTTCCCCCCTCATTACAGTATGCGTGTTAGTTTTGGTCTCATGTGAGACTTTTCTTCACTCTGATTTTACCTTTATTCAGTATTGTCAAAGAGAAAATGTTCAGAATTCAGAAGCCAGTCCAGAATAATTGTAACAGTACCTACAAATTGAAAAGTTAAGTACAATGAATAGTAAATTTGTATTCCCTGCCATTTTACCTGTGATATTTTAGGATGTGTTTCTTCTGGGATGTACAAGTTCTACACAGGTGAATTTTAGTAAAAGCTCAAATCCTCATGCGATCTCTCAACTCTAGTACTGGGGCTTTACCATGGACTTTATTATACTTAATATTCTTTTTAAGTTGCAAAAATTTACAATGCTGTCAATAGTCTACAAAACATCCTGGCTATTTGCGGCTACATACATGTGAGAAGTATGTTCTCATTAGACAACTGCGGTTTGTCTTATTCTGGAAAATGAAAAGAAGAAATTACAGGAAGCAATTGAGAGAAAGTATTTGGTTTTCAGATGAAGGAAATGGGGAGACTTTCGGATGAAGTGGTAAGTGCTTGGAAAGAAAACATTTCTTGGCACACATCTCTTGCACGTCAGTAGTTGGGAAAGAGAAATAATGGGCAGATTCTGATCCAGATGCTTTGGGCTTTTCTGTAAGGCAAAATAGCAAGCATAGTCCTGTAAGCGTTTGGCTAAAATGATAAGGTGTCTCCTTTGCTCTGCTTGAACTGTCCTGTGCATCAGTGTCTTCAGAGAAGGAAATAGTAAATGTTAAAGGGTGGTTTAATCTCATGAGGAAGGTGTAATAAGGATCAGTTGAGTGGATACTGAAGTCAAATTCAGAGAAGAAGTTACACAAACATGTTACAATGTCTTTGTAGCAGTGGAGCTACCAGTAGTTGGAGGGGTAGTTGCCCAGTGAAGCCCAGCTTCCCTGCTGTGAGCTGAAGCACAAGCAGTGAACTCAGTACAGGTGATGTCCTGTGAGCTGAGAAGGCAGTAGGGTACAGGTGTGACTGCGGTTCAGCCAAAAACAACAGGGCGGTTCTAGTCAGTTGCTAGACGTAGGCTCTCATCTTAGTCAACTGGAGAGTGGGCTGTAATTAATTGCAATAAAAATGTTTGGGCCAGTTTAGGAAGGAGAAAATTATTGGAAATCTCATCTAATTGGATTATATCTTGCCATTTAAGACTCTAAGAAATATTCTGTTGGGCTAAATTTAAGCTCTTTTTTATTCCTATCATGGACTGCATTAATGTAATACCACAAGTATGCTGGAGCTGAACACTAGGGTATTCAATCTAGCTGTACTGTAAAGCCACCAGTGCAGTGCTTATAGAAATGGTAAATCTCTGATATTTTGTAAGTTATTATTAACAAATACCAGAATGGAAATTGACAATCAGTCTTAATAAAAGAACTGATGGTGCAATTTACATCAAGACAGTTTTAATATAATACCTAATCCTTAAATGTGCATAATTAGATTTACATAGTCACATCACTGCAATTAGATGTTGGTATTTAAAGGGCACACTTCCTGTTTCACATGCTTTTAATCACTCTTCTGAAGTTTGCTTTTTCAAATTGCAGAATTAAGGTAAACATGCTCATTTGGTTCCC